>JAXGGA010002983.1:0-110899 GCA_038373865.1 Uloborus plumipes
TCTACATTTTCGATTTGAACAATTTTTCGTTCAACATTGAACCGTTCAAACAAGCTGTCACCCCTAATAACTTTTGAGTGAACAGTCCGATTTAAACAAACTTTTTTTTGTTCGAAGCATCTCGGCAAGGATACTTTATTACCGTATTTAAATTTGAAATTTGAACATTTTTGGTTCAACATTGAACCGTTCGAGCAACCTTTCCCCACCTAATAACTTTTAAGTGAACCGTCCGAATTGAATAAACTTTCTTTTGTTCAACAGATCTCGGAGAAACTCATTCCTATATTTCACTTTTCAATTTGAACCATTTTTCGTTCAATGATGAACAGTTCAGAAAAATTTTTAACATGAGCGCCTACTGGGAAATTTAAATTGAATGTTGATTCTGAACTTAAAGGCGGATTCCCTTCAAACTAACTTGTAAGAAAATGGTTTTGATAAAAAATGTATGTAAAGTACTTTTCTGGAAAATCTTCTGTGAGGACTCTGATTCCGACTCCGACTCCGCAAACATGGCGGAAATGCGGGGCTCAGAAAAAAATGACTGACTGGGCAGACGATTTTTTGTTTATTTATTTATTTTTTTGTTTAATTTATTATTATTACTAGCTTAATACCCGGCGTTGCCCGGGTGCTTATTAATACAACATAGCATTCAGGGAAAATAAGTTTGAAAGAGTTCTATTCATATGGGTATAAAATAATTTGCATCAATCAGTCTCTTAGGTACAAACTTTGAAAAAAACTAAAATATTACAGAAAGTTAAACGTTTACAGAAAAATAGTCTTATCAAAAGGTGAAAATTAAAGAGAAATGTTGTCTGTGCTTTGCCGCGTCCACTGGCATGAAATATATGCACATGGAAGTGAAAAAATTGCATCAAATTCACCCGCTAAATTCAAAATATTAACTTTTCTCTATTAACTGTTCCCACCTACAAAGTAAAAATTATTATAACTCAATCTAATAAATCTGTCTGAAATAAATCTGTTTCTCGTTCTGAAGGCTTATCTCCATTACAGACGCAACTGTTGTCGCATTGCAAATTTGAAATTCAAATCCGTGGTTCTTTTTATAAAGTCCACATGAATTATGATTGTTTTTTACTTATTTCAATGCTAAAAGGAAATAGGTGAGCCTTAAATTGAAAATTCATTACTTTAATCGTAATCATTGTTGGAAAATACTAATATTTAAAAATCTTAAATTTCATCAATTTGAATACTAAAAGGCCTATCTCGATTACAATATAAATAGGCTAGATTCCTATAAAAGGGTCATTTTTTGACAAAAAATTTAAATTTGAGCTTTTTAGATTTTTTAAAATTTCAAGACCCCGCCTATGAGAATTCTAGGGCATCAAGGAACCTCTGTGTCAAGTTTGATGAAAATCTGACGCAAACTGTGGATTTGTATAGAGAACAAGTATATATATATATACATACACTCATTTTTATAGATATAGACTAGCTTAATACCCGGCGTTGCCCGGGTGCTTATTAATACAACATAGCATTCAGGGAAAATAAGTTTGAAAGAGTTCTATTCATATGGGTATAAAGTAATTTGCATCAATCAGTCTCTTAGGTACAAACTTTGAAAAAAACTAAAATATTACAGAAAGTTAAACGTTTACAGAAAAATAGTCTTATCAAAAGGTGAAAATGAAAGATAAATGTTGTCTGTGCTTTGCCGCGTCCACTGGCATGAAATATATGCACATGGAAGTGAAAAAATTGCATCAATTTCACCCGCCAAATTTAAAATATTAACTTTTCTCTATTAACTGTTCCCACCTACAAAGTAAAAATTATTATAACTCAGAAATAAATCTGTTTCTCGTTCTGAAGGCTTATCTCCATTACAGACGCAACTGTAGTCGCATTGCAAATTTGAAATTCAAATCCGTGGCTCTTTTTATAAAGTCCACATGAATTATGATTGTTTTTTACTTATTTCAATGCTAAAAGGAAATAGGTGAGCCTTAAATTGAAAATTCATTACTTTAATCGTAATCATTGTTGGAAAATACTAATATTTAAAAATCTTAAATTTCATCAATTTGAATGCTAAAAGGCCTATCTCGATTACAATATAAATAGGCTAGATTCCAATAAAAGGGTCATTTTTTGACAAAAAATTTAAATTTGAGCTTTTTAGATTTTTTAAAATTTCAAGACCCCGCCTATGAGAATTCTAGGGCATCAAGGAACCTCTGTGTCAAGTTTGATGAAAATCTGACGCAAACTGTGGATTTGTATAGAGAACAAGTATATATATATACATACACTCATTTTTATAGATATAGATTATTATTTATTTTTTTTTGTTCACAAAAATTTTTCATTCACGAGAGCATTTTATTCTATATTTATATTTAACAACTGGCAACGGATTAAAAATAAAATTCGAGACACTTTATTAACGAACGAGGTTTTTTTTTTCTTTCTTTGATAAAATGTGTTTTGATGTTCTTTGTACTTTTATTTTATTTATTATTTTTTTTCTTTTGAAAACGATTGTGGAATTTTTCTACGGAAGAACTGTAACAGTTACATTCTTTAAAAGGTGCGACAAAACTTTATTTACTCGTTTAGTTACTTTTTACGTGTCCATTTCATCTGATGAGAGGGGTATATTTTGTTTTTAGAAATCAGCTTTAAGTGCTAAAAAGGTATGTTTGACATTATTTTCAGTTTCAGATATTCAAGAGAATATTGATCAGATGCTACAATGCCGATGTCGATGTACGGGAAAGTAGGCTCGTTTAGTTCTTGACAGAACTTCTTGTTAAATAAACATTTCACTAACTATTATAATAAGAGTCATAAATCCTATCACTCATCAGAGCAAATATTGAATTAACGTTTTCAGCTTCCCTGAAAATCAGTTTCCTGTTGCCACTTCTTAGTTTATGGAAGAACATATTGAAAAAGGAGGAAAGAAGTATAAGCTAAGAGAGAATAATGGCAAACTTAAATTTGTAACTCATATTGAGCTAAAAACACAATACATTGAAAAGTCTATTACATTTATGTAGAAGTATAGTAAGACCTCTGTTAGAGCAAACCGGTAGAAGATTGTAAATGTGTTGAAAATAGAAATACGGCTTTTAATTTTAGTCGCTACAGCTTAAATATACAATAGCTTTATTAGCAATTCTTCAAATTACGAATTATTAAAGTATTCCATAATAGAAACATAACTTTTGTAATGTTTAAATTTTGCCTTTGAAATTTCTCATGCTTTAAAATTGCCTCCGCCATTCAATTCAAAGTTATATCATAATTTAAAATATTCACAACCTCCATCATTGTTAGAAATTGAGGGAAGAAAAAGCATTTATAAAAGGGGAAACAAATTGTGAAGATTTTTGTTGTTTTGAAAATTGCTTTGAAAAATTTAGCCATAATATTACCAGGCAACAGTTTTCCCTAACTTCAGCGACAATTTATAAGCTCTCTTAACTAAACATTTTTGAACAATATGTGGAAGTTTTATTTCAGCTATACTTTTATCCTCATTAACCAGAAATATTTCACACTTTTACATGCTGAATGTAATTGTAACTTATAGCACTTAAAATGTATTTGCTCAAATATTTTTCATAAGGCCATTTTAGAATTAAATCCGATTATCATTGCCGACAAAATGATAGGTGAACTAATTTAAAAACCACTTTTATATTGCAAACGTTTGCTAAATAAACTACGTACCACAAATGTTTTGAAATGACGTAATTGTACTTAAAAATTAACGATTTGAAAGTTAGCACTTAGTGTAAATATATATTTCTTTAAATGAATGCTGGACTGAAAACAAGTCTAATAAAAAAAATCAGAATAAGAGCAAAAGCAACATTAATATTTTAGTAAATATTCATTATTTTTAACTGGTATTTGGTATTACAGGTTACTATAATTAATATTATTAAGGTTGAAAAACAGAGCTCATAATCGAAATTAAGTATAAAGACTAAACAATCTATTAAGCTTTTCACAAATATTCATTACTTTCAACCCATTGAAGAAAAGTCCCCTTTAATATTTTAGTAATTATTCGTAACTTTCATCACTTATAAATAAAAATGTACAAAAATTCAATTTTCAAAGCATACTTTAAAAAAATTCTTTCCAATAAAAGATTAAGTAACAATTTCTAGGCCCAATTTCTCACTAATTTTTGATCAGTAAGTGATTTGCTTCTTAAACTTAGAAATGAACGTATTTTTTATGAAAAAAAAAAGAAAATAAAAGAAAAAGTTACAGCACAATATAGAACTTTTTCATTAAAGCTCTTTTAATACCAACACTTCTTACATCTTGTTCTTTTTTCTAAGCCGTAAAGAGACCTTTCGAGTTGCGATTAAAATACAAGTTTCTGATGGGAAGAATTCGAGTCAGCCCTTCGAGTCAATCGCCCGCCACTGCCACCCCCTCCAGCGATTTATAAACGCCTCAATATACACCGGAGAACTGCAACCTGACAGCGAATTTCTCAATTTAACGCGAAACTTAATCGAAACGATGTCGAGCGACACGCAGTTTTAAGAAAAGTACATTAAAAAAGTAGCCAAGAGTAAGGGGAAAAAATAAAAATCACGTCCTCCCCCATCATTGCATGATGGTGGGGTATCGTATTTTGATCCAATTCAATTTAGCTAGGGACTAGACGCGCTGTAACCCCTCAACTTTTAATCAGGCTGCGCCAATCTTTAGTGTATGGGGCACCGGCATATTAGACACTTCAGGCGCCACTTGGCGCACTTGATGATCGGGTGAGAGGAGCAATCTCGCCAAAAACCTCTTCACTCTGCCCTTAATGCAAGAGCTGTTCACCAGCCAAATCGAGTTTTCTTTTTTTCTAGATTTCATTACTGATCGCTTTTTATTGGAAATTTCAAAATGCACCGAGGAAAAAGTGAGGTAGCGGTGTATAAGGGAATAGAATTTTTCGCGTATATTAGAATTCGGGATATTGAAGACAAAGTTTTTAGTCGCGAAAGTTTGCAAGAGCAAAATTAGATGCAGCTTAGTTTCATTTGTTTTATTTATGTTTCAAATTAATACAAATTGTTAAATTAAAATTCGGAATTTATCAATCGAAATGTGAAAAGAAGTTCGAGCATTTTGTAAGTCCACCAAAAGTTATTAATAGCAATGAGAGAATGAGACTATACAAAATGCGTAGGAGGAATTTGTAGCTCGTCTTTAGTTGGAAAATTGGAAACACGAAATTAAGTTCACTCATTCTTATTATTAATGCAACATAGAGAAAATGTTAAAATAATTGTATTCAACTAATTTTTGATTTGGTAAAATAGGGAAATGTATGGCAAAGTGTAAGAGCCAACAATATTTTAATTTATTAATTGAACCGATAATTGATTCGAGTCAAAAATAATAGCTCTAAAGATCAAGGAAAATAATAATGTAAGCGATTTTCAAAACCTGGTACCGATATCATATTATTTTGTGGTTTATTAAAACTAATTTTTGTAAAAAAATGATAAACGTTTTTGTAGTTAACATTATAAATATTGATTAAGATCTGTTCATGTCCAGTGCAGTACTTATTTAGGTAATATTAGCCATGTTTTGTTTTCAAATGTTTTATACAATTCGTCAACTGCAAACCGGGAAAGGGAAAAGTTCGATACGTTTACTTAATTCCTTCCATTTATTAAATTTCTTACGTATTCATTTATTAATTCTCTTGCATTCTTTCATTTATTATTCTCTCATACTTTCGTTCATTTGTTTATTTTCTTATTAATTTACTATTTTATCCATCCATTTATTTTTATCTTATACTGATTAATTAATTCGTTTATTTTCTAAAATTAACTACTTATTTATTCATTTATTCGCCTTATTATTCATTATTGTGATGAAATTTTTTTTAATTACCAAGTAAAAATATTTCATAAGAAAAATATTTAATTTTTCACTGTACCCCATGCAAAGACAAAGTGGTTATTCTTCACTTTTTTTCTTTTTTTTTAATCCAAACTTCCTCACAAAAATGAAAAATAATATTTTAATGCATGTTTTATTACGGAAAACATTTTTTTTCTGTATTTACTGCAGCTTTTAAAGCAAATTTCTATTTCGTTCATTTAAAAAAAAATGTAAGTTTTCTTTACTATTTCACTTTATCCCATATTCCCCAATCATGAAGCAAAAAAAAAGTAAGTATATTTGCAAGTAAATGCGACGTTCATTACGGCGTTGATTCATTAGACGTTTATCAAAGCTAAACAAAAACAGCATTTAGTGAATTTGTAATATTTATTACTTATAACAAGTTTATAGTTTCAAGTGATCGCATTATTTTTATTTTATTTTCAAATTACAGAAATAATTGCTGGTTAAATAGTTATTTGCTTTTATGAATGAACTTTCTAATTAAAAACTGATTTATATTTTCTTATTTATCGCAGCTCTTGATGTATTATGTACTTTCGCAAAAAATCATAAATGAACCACTTTAAAAATGCCCAAAATTTTTATGTAATCTGCAGCTAGATTGCATTAATTATGGCCATTGCAGGCTTTCCAAACTCGGCCATTGCAGGCTTTCCAAACAAAGACAAAGGGCCATTGAAATATGTAGAGATATAATTGAGAAATTTTCTGGAGTAAATTAGAGATTTCATGCCCTCGAAAGCAGTTAAAGACTACAAGAAGACCATGTAGCACCTTTCTATAAAAAAGACAAAGTAAAAGTCAGAAAAATGTCAATAGCAATACAGTGAAATTCTGTTACAAAGAATATCAATGCAACGAAATATCCATTCCAGCGAAATAAATGTGTATTCGAGATTCAATTTCCATTGCATTATTTAAATTTCATTACATCGAAATTCACCTGGAAATGAAGAAAGTAGTTTGAGCCCTTGAAGTTTGTTGCAGTTTCCCATGCCCTTATAAGTGTACTTACTGTGTATCATGCTGCTAACCTTTTACTGAACGAAATACTTTTTTAAATTGTATTCAAACTGTTTTTAATAACTTTATTTTGACATAGGATTCTCTACAATTATCATTAAAAAAAAAACCATTTTTTCAATTTAAAATCAAGCAAAAAATAAAATCATATTCACAGGTGAAAGAAAATTGTTAATTCAGTAAATATATCTTGTTTTTTGAAGTACATTAAAATATTTGCACTGGACATGAAAAAAGGCTCAGCACTGTTTTAAGTTATTTTTACAAAAGAAAAAAAATCGTCTCGTATTAATACCAAGCAACAAGCTCTTGTGTCATTTCTCCCACATACAAAACGTCCTTAACCCTACACTGCATGATTTTTTGTTCTTTGAATATATAGTCTTTGAATATATATTGTTCTTGACATATATATGTTTTCAGTGTAATAAGAAACCATTGGAACACATATTAAAAAAATTAATTTTGAGAATAGATGGTTATAGTTGCTTTAAAAATACCTAATACTTGCTTTTCATGCCTGAGTTGCCTTATGCATGGTCATAAGGAAAAATAGTCCATGTGTCCAATTGGCAAAGGTATGCAGTGTAGGATTAAAAGATGGGCTGGGTTAGGTTAAAAAAAATAGTTTAAGAGTTTGTATGCAGGAAATGTGAAAAACTAAAAGGGAGTTTTTATGCTTTCGTCAGACTAGGGGCAACATCGGCAAAAAATATTTAAGCCAAATTGTTCGATTGCGTACTGCTTTCAATCAGCCACATTGCACTCAGAGCGCAGAAGCAAAATCTAAGTAGAAAGAATTTTCGTTGCTGTCGCTTCCGATGCAAATACAGAAAGTTTAAAAGAATTTCTCTCCCGCAAAAACTGAAAAGCGCAAAGCTTATTTAAAGAATACAGTGAAGCACTGTTGATACGTTTCGCTTTCATACGTTTTGACAATTCATTTTTTTTTTTATTTTGATCGGTCCGGGTAGAGTCCAATGCATATGAACCTATCACGCGTTTTTCTTTTCTTTTCATACATTCTCTTCAAAAGTGTATAAACGGTGCTTCACTGCTTTTAAATTTTATTCGTAACAATAACGTGGCACCTTTTAATGATGTTGCCTTCAGTGTCACTTAGAGTTCGTGTACATGAATTTTTCGTTCATATAGTATAAAAACTGAATATGCTACATAGGAGAGATATTTGAAAATTAAAATAAATAAATAAATAAACTGAGTATAAACTGAAAAAAAAAAGAAAGAAAAAAAAAGCTGAATATCACACAAACCGAATAAAACTTACTATCATATATGATGAATTTTATTCATCATATATCCATATAGCTGAAATATAGTCAAAATGAAAAAAAAGGTTCTTTATTTATTGGGGGAATACTTTCTTAGTTTTATTTTTCTTAACAAAGAGGCAAAATTGAAATAGCGCTACCCTTCATAGTTTTCTGACTCAAACTCTAGCCAATTTAAATTTCCGCACTAATAGCATGCAGAGAAACCTCCACCCAAAGACACAACCTGTATCTTTTTCATATGTGCTCGACCCCACTGCCCCCGCTGTGTGTGTGTGTGTGGATGGGGGAGAACAAGAGAGGATTTTCTCGAGTCCGAGAATGGGTTTTGTGATCCCGATGTTTCCTGACAGCCATGAATCACCGCGCCGAGGACTCTCGAGAGAGGAAGGTCTCCTATCGCTGCTTCCGTTCACAACTCTCTCCCGTTCTCCCTCTGCAAATACGATGGCGAATACGCAAACAGCGCCATCTGTCGATGGATGCAGACTTAAGTTTCCGGAAGGAAGATGATATTGCTGTTGCATAAATGCCTATGAGATAAGGCCTTAGTTTATATATTATTAAGGAAAAAATGTATGCATAAATGTGTGTGGCGAAAAGTTGTATTGACTTGGATAGATAAGAGTATAATGTTGTTTGGAATCAAATAATTTAAGTTCATCCTAGAGTAGATATTTTAAACTCTTCAAGTGATTTTTTTTTTTTGAACAATGACAAATTGCTAATTTTTTTTTTTCGTTTTGGGCCTCAGACGTCGTTTTGCTCCTTTTTTATATTAGCCCCGGGGTCTGCCACAGGGCGTCCTGGTGTGTCAGCTCCTAAGACGTCTATCGGCCTCTACTCCTTCGGGTGGTGGCTCCCATGTTCTGCACACACACCCATCGCAATTAGTCATTGCGCAAACTTAATTTGAATACGAGATGCCAAAATTTTCATGAACTTCTTTTCTTTTCTTTTCTTTTTTTCTGAAATAACTTATATTGACTTTTTGAGCTGTTGAACTTCATTATTCTTTTCTTTTTTTAGAAGCTAAATTTTTTGACACGTAATAACTATTGACACGCATTTCAATTGCATTTACACTTAAGAATAAAACTGTTCCTCATTTTAATTTGAAAGTTTGAGCTTTACAAACGACATATATTTAAGTAAATCATTTATTTTTAAATCCGTGCATATTTTTAAGAAACGCATATTATAATTTCAGTTATATAGAGCTTTTCAGTACAACTATTTCTATTTTTAAATGAATTTTATAGTTTCTTCTTGTGTAGTTGAAATTTGTTGCTTTTTCCACTGACAGAGAGGATGCTTTACACACAGGTGGACCAAAAGGAAGAAAAGATTTTTCGAGTTTTTACAAGGAAGCAATAAAACAGATGACTCAACTGTCAATTTGTCAAGGTATAAGGTAAACACCGATTGTAATGTACCGATTCCTTTAATGGAAGATGAACATTGAACATATTACTTTAACCAAAGGGGAGTATGATAGCCAAACATTGTTCTGATTTCAGGTCAAACTATTGGCAATTTTGCTGAAACTAAACAGTAATTAACACCCATCCTGCAAAAGAAGATGGCAATCCACTGTCCACTACAAGCTCATATTCAATAAAAAGCAAATTTATGTTTCTCTACAAAAGTATAGTAACGTGATCTAAGCCACTTTGAAATTTTTATTGAAACGTAAAAATAAAAATTCTTCAAAAGAGTAAATTAGACCATAAAAACCATTGAGAGAACGCTACCAATACAACAATGGTCAAGAATTTACATTTAATTCTTCATATCAGCTATACAATATGTATAATATCGCATCCTTTCTCTTTATAAAGCAGATTTTTTAGCGCTCAAACAGTATTTTTTTTTATATATTAGTCGTTACTATTCTTCTAATTGATGTTGTTTCACTTGCTTATGGAAATCTTTTTATGAGCGAAATGGTACGTTTACAGCACTATAAGGCATCCACATTTCATCTGCATGATCTCTATTTCTGCAACCTTCTTTTCTAGATACATACTTGCAACTTGCAAATATGGTTGAAATAAGATGCAGTTTCTTACCAAAAGATTGTAGAGAAAAAAAAAGTAGTGGAAAAAAAAGACCTCAATTTTTGTATAGCCTACAGGTCCTTAAATGCATTTTTAAGAAAGTCACAATAATAAAAAACAATTCGAAAACAAAGTAATTGACAGCAGTACGACTAATATGCACGGATATATTAAACGCAACATATTGTGGCATATGGAGGAGGTTCTTTTAAGTCAACTCCTACCCCTTAGTTGGACACCCGCGTTATTTTGCCAAATACTTTCATTTCCTATCGATAGTCTTAAAAAGTTCACTTCGTTGTCAGCAACTTGGGGCATCGCTATTGTTCACTTCAAATCTGTCATTTATGTGCAGTGTTTTTTTTATTTTATTTTATTTATGTATTTATTATTATTATTATTAGTATTTTTTACGAAATTTTAAAGGGTGACTTTGCAGTATCATCATGTAAACTGATTATGCGTTTTAAAAACATTTTGAAACAATTGATAACTGACGAAACTATGTTACCCAAAGCTTTTTTTTTCGAAGCCGGAACCCTATGTGTTCTAAAGTAGAACCCGCCTTTTTTATATGTTCTTTACACTATTCGGCCACCTATTTCTTCCGACTTGTAAACTTGTGAAAAACTAGGGTGTACCCAGTAAAAATGTTTGAGGTGACAGTTTTGTCAGTAGGCTGAGCCTAGTTAAAAAGTGCAGGAAGTTGATGATGATAAGGAAGTACCAAGTGCAGAGAAGACCAAAAGTAAATTACTCCAATAGAGAAAGATGACAAGCATACGCTGATGGAACTTAAGTTTTTTGAAGTGGAAAAATTCTCAGATATGCTACGTAGTATAGTGAGTGAGAAGAGAGCCTTTTGAAAATATCTCTTAGTCATGATGAAAACTTAGGAAAAAAAATTTAACTCTCTTTTTCACAAATTACAAATTGGCAAGGAGAAGATTTTTAGCTTCAAAATGGAATTGGAAGTAGGGGTGCGACATCAATGTCGATGTTTTCTAATCATTGATATTTTTGTCTAACATGGATGTTTTGCACTTTTCGATGTCTATGTTATATATTTGAACCAAAAATACGTTTACAAATTGGGAATATATTCACAGTTACGATGAAAACTTTATTATCTAATATCTTTAAACGAGCAATTCTTGTATTTATATATTTCGGATCTCGAAAACGGCTCTAACGATTTTGATAAAATTTTGTATTTAGATCAAGTTTTGGTTTGTAAGTTTATGTACATCGGCGTTTTTTCTGTAAAAACGCGAGTTTTCACAAAAAACCCGATTTTTTGTGCCTTCATTAAAAGTTTGAGAAGCTTTCTTTTCACTATTTTCTTTGTGATTTTTATCATTGTTACTGTTTCATAGCAACCACGTTTTATTATAACAATGTATTTCATATTTAATTACATCAGCGTAAATTAAAATTTTTATGGTATTTGGCAACGTTAGAATTGTTATTGTTTTTGAAATGTTAAAAAGATTGATCAAAATAAAGTTATTGTGGTGTGATTTTACCATAGACATTTTAAACGCTCGCGCACCTGCTTGCTATACGAGCAGGGATAGCGTAGCAGGTATGTAGGCTAGCTTGTATAGCGAGCGGTCGAGCGAGCGTTTCCAATGTCTATGAATTTTACGGTGCGCATCGTTTAAATAAGGTTGGGATGATGATGTCTTGTCCAAATAAGGTTATGTTTTTTTTAAATAAATTACGGCTGTTTTAAATGCGTAATTGCAGCCAAGAGCTTAAAAATGCTTTTCAAGTTTATCTAAATAAGTACTTCGAGATTTAGAAAAAAATCACCATTTTACAAACCTCTTTTTCTTTAACCGAGCAGGGCTCGGTTGAAAGGTACTTAATTAGTTATTGCCAGATCTAGCACATCGGAAAGAGTTTTGTAAAGTTAGTTGTCTTGAGAAATAGACTTATAATCAGTAGCGTACATAGACTGAGGTGCGCCCCCTGCAAGATTTGTAATTGCGCCCCCCCCCCAATCAAAACTACAAAAATATTCTTACCGTATTACTTATAGTACTAATTTCCTGGGTCGTGCGTCCTCAAACCTCTTGCATGGGGGTGAGGGGGGGGGGCTATCGCCACAGGAGTTGCGGGGCTGCTATGTACATCACTGTTTATAATGCAGAAAATAACAATCTATTTTCCCACAATAGGGAAGCAAATATTGAATAATTCTAAAATTTTCCCTAAGTAACATGGTTATTTTTGTCATACCTTCCTTCTAAGAAAAACAGGAATCTTTGTTATTGTCCCGACCCTGAATAAGTCGTTGATTTAAAAAAAAACTACACAATTTTGTTTTGAATAAGTACTCAGTATGCATTTCAGGTCACCATAAGTATTTAAAATCTTGGAATATAGTTTGAGTTTTAAATATAATTTGTACAATTCTTCCATGTAATTTCATTAGAAGTAGGTATGCTAGAACAATCATTTACTAAGTTTCAACGTTCCCTTTCTTTTCTTGCTTTTATTCATACTTCTACTTTTTTCTTTTCTTTTTTTTTTGTGCGCTTATTATCAACTTTGAAAATTTTTAAATGTTTCTAATTGGTTCACTTTAATTAATAAGTAACTTACTTTCCCTTTTTGTATTATTCAGGCGAAAACTGAAAGTATTCCAATTAGTTTGCATTAATATTTCAACTTTTTGCATTTTGAATGTATAAGTTATTTATTCATTTGCATTACTTTATTTCGAACGTTAATAATTAATAATTTTTATTAGCTTTTCATTAACAGCTCAAAATTAATAAACGCAGACTGTAAATTTAGTTCTAGCATTAAAACATTTTTTAGAGTTTATTATGAAGGAATGTATATTTTCAATCTTCCAGAACAGCGATGTATTTATCTCGATGTATCAATACCGTCAATTTTTTTAATATTGAGTATCGATGTTTTGAAACATCGATATTTTTTCATTGATGTCGCATCACTAATGGAAAACATGAATTAATTGTGAGTGTATGATGTAGTAAAAGAGGAACGAATTTTTTCTTTAACTATCAATTCTTTGTGCTAACCACCTCCGTACGTTGAGCAGTTAGTTACAGTCCCTAAATTGGTTAACTTACGGAGGCTGCTGTACGTAAAAAAGTTGCGATTTTGTGTCCGTGGCAAGAAAGAGAGGATTGGAACAATCGTGGCAAGGAACTTAATATTTTATGTCAACAATTAAGGTAGACCGATTAGTGAACGAGCACACCTCAAGATTTGAGCTGCTAGTAAATAAATAATAAAAAAAAAGGTTTCAGAAGTATTTGCTTTGATGAATCGGCAGTAATAATTACTTCCGTTGATTTAGAAAAAAAATGAAATGATGAACTTGTTCACTGGTTAAGAGCGTTCACTCACTTGTTTGGGGTACTATTTTTCATTTGAACCCTCCAAAAAATCTGACACAGAACAGTAAAAACTCACCCAATTTCTTAGAAATAACTATCCACAAGTAAACTTTTTTTACTGTCATAGGCAAAATGCCGCAGCTTTTAACGATGTTATGAGTTTTCAATAATGAAATTACGCCTAATTGCTCATTCACGGGTAGGTATGCCCTGTTATTGCTTTTTTTTTGAGATTGGCAAGTATTATCCCCGGGAAGAGATATACTTTTTCTTTATTTCTAAAAAACACGTGCAGCATTTTTGACGTTTTTAATATTTTAAGATGAAAAGGTCCACCAAAACATTTTGTTGAGCCAATATTAGAAGAATCATTTTAGTTCTCCCTTGTGTTGAAGTTTCTCAATCAACCCATAGAATTAACTGGACCTTTTAAAGTAGCCGCAATAATATTTATATGTACCTCAGCATTAAAACCCCTCATCTCTTTGACAGTACATTTGCGTATAAAACCTCTCCTCCTCTCCCCATCTGCTGGAATCCCTCTCCTCTTCCCCATCCTCATCACTGCCCGGCCACTCTGCTGAGAAGATGGAGAGAGAGCTCAGAGATGGACCTTTGTGTATAGTGCAGAGCCTGTAGGTCTCTTAGTGGTCCCTGTAGCATCACCCTATTGGACATGACATTTGGGGCCATCTACTGTGTCTGCCCGCGGCACTTTCACTCTATCTCTCTCTCTCCTCTGCTCTGCTCTCTATTTCTCTCTTTAGAATTTCGGACTTGCGGCTTGCACCAGACAATGCACTGGGAAGGAGTATGTCCGTTCCATTTGCTTGTCTCTGGAATTGGATAGAAGGCTGAAGCGGGGGATACATATGTAGAAAATACAACATGTGGACGGCAGGAAATTGCTTTGCTCTAAAATGCAATCTGACGTTGTTTTCCTTTTCAAAATTCGGTTTTGTTCGCAAATCAAAGTTCAAAGTAGGAAATTTATTCATTTTGTAGGCACTGTTTTTAATATGTAAGTCAAGGTAGGCTTTTTTAGTTGTGAAATATATTTAACCATTTTAGCAGCAATAGCAGTATTAATAATAAAGGAGATTTTTCAACTCAGAAGTAATTTAGAAATACAACAATTGTAAGGATATAAATTGTTTTCTCCAAATGTAACCTGGTATAGTTTTAAATCGGTTTTTGAGAGGAAAATCAGACAGCCTTGCCTAAACGTAAAAAGTCAGTCATTATCAAGAAACTGTTTTCAACTCGCAAAATACGGTTGAAAGTTTTAAGAGCGAGATAAATACATCAAAATGCAATGTCAAATAAAAACTCAAATAAGTGAACGCGTTTAGTGGTATCAAAAAATCTGATCGTCTTTTCAGAATCGCTTTTTAGTATCACTACGTAATAATTGAACCATATTTTTTCTTTTTCAATGGAACATTGATTCCACATTTATTCAACAGATTGCCGGTTAAAAATTTGAGTGGAGGGATATTATAGCATACAATTGAAGAAAATATTGCATTTGTACTCTGTTTTACATAATAGCATTTGGGGTAGAAAATGACAAAAGGACAAAAGTTTTACTACAAAAGAGGTAAGAGTCAAGCTGTTTATAATCATGAATGATGTAAAAAAAAATCATCTGAACCCATGAAACTAAGTTGGAAATAGGTCACTGAGTTGAGATGTTTCCTTAGAAGTTGTTACAGTAAGATTCCCCGTGATATGTTTGTTAATTACTTTATTTTGATTGAATAGAAATATAATTAATAATCCGATCGTTTATTGAATTCGATTTTAATTGGTAGCTGATGAAATTATTTTTAAGCAATCCTTTATGCTAATTGTTCCATCTACGCTATTGTTTGTATTGTAATAAACAAATTTTTATTTCACAATGACTGGAAATAAGAATCGAAAGGAAGGGACTTGATTCCTTCGTGCATTTGAAGAGTCAACGAGGAAGAAATTGCTTACCAAAATACAAGCTATGCTTAACGCAAACAAGAGTTTCCTCTAGTAATCAGAATCAAGAAGATAAGGACATGGACAAATCTAATGTGCAAACAAGAAAAGCAAACGAACATCACACAGATATTTTAAGCAAAATAAAAGATACCTAGTATTTTCTGTTTCGTGATTAAAACTATAAGTTCCAGTTTGATAATGTCTTGTTTTTTGAAAATTCACATTCATTAAATATTATTGCTCTGGAAATTTTGCGAAAGGCGGGGAAAATTAATTACTCGCAGGGCTTTCTTGAGTCTGGCATGTAATGTGAATAATTTGAGTTTATTGGAAATAGCAGCAAGAATGCATGTCCCCTAAGTTTCAAACGACCTTTTCCAAATGAAAAATAACCGTTTACTCTTAATAAGCATAAGCATCTCCAGCCTTCACTCGCTGCCATTCGAAAGCACTATATTACGAATGAGCAAAACGTAATAGATACGAGGGCCCATAAAACGGCAGAATCCTTCACTTTTGAGGAAGACACTTTTTTTTTCCTCCGCCGAAAGATAGCGAACAACATCATCGGAGGAGACATTGCAGAATGGTTCGGGGAACTTGTCTTCCAGGTATAAAACTCTGCGGGAAAACTGTACAAACAAACAATTAAAACTAATTTGGATGCGGTAATTGTCGATTAGACGGCTTCGGGAACGTGACAAATGAAGAGAGTCGGCTTTGCAGGAATTTCTTCAAAAAGCTTGCAGAGTTTTCAATCCACCGAGTTCCCGGCTTCTCTGGGAACAAGTTCTAAATAGAGCCATACATTCGCTTTTAACGTTTTTAATGTCTTCCTTGCTAAATGGAACGGAAAGTTTTCTGCCTTTCTCTCCTTTCATAATGGCCCTAAAATTAAAGCGTTTCTGCAATTTTCTTCCGAGCCTTATAACCGCTTCACCAAGAAGGGGGTGCGGAGGGAACCGAACCCCACATTTAAGAAAATCTTAACTTTTAAAATATATATCGGATTTTTAACCGTACCTATGTAGTACCACTTGCGTTATTGCCGAAGCGGGGGGTGGGAGTTGAATCAGAAACGGAGGATTGTTATTGGTCTGGGTTGTTTTCTATGTTGTTCCACCAGTCGTTAGCAGGGGGTTCGGGAAGGACCGCGTTTGGAAGTACTTTACACTTCATTGTGTTTTTCCCTTTTGATCGCGCCGGCTTTAATCGGCGGCTCCAGAACGTTCCGGAATTCGGAAACCCCCTCTAATGTGCCGCCATTAACGCATCAACCCCTCCTCCACGCCGATTACTCCACTACCCTATTTGAAATTAATGGCCAAACAGCGAGGCTCCTTAAAGAGAAAGAGAGAGAGAGAAAGAGAGAACTCAGGAATCTTTAAGTACAGATTTCACGACGCGAGGTCCTTAATACGGAATAGCGTTTGCTTCTAATGTTAACAAATGAAAAACTACCCGCCCCAAAAGCCGTCGATAAAAGACAACCCGCCAGCATAAACTGTCGACGATTATAGACGTTTTTAGGACCATTTTTCGATATTGTCGATGACAGTTTTCTTGCCTTCCGCCGCGTTAAGAGTTAATGGCTCAAAGATGCGAGCAAAAATTTCAGCACTTTGCCCGAAATGTTTTGTATTGCTCGTAGACATTCGGAATTTGCAACAAATAAGTTCAGGATTCGCTATTTGATGTAGGAGCGAGAGCTAGGAAAAGCCATTATCACACTTTCGCAAAAATTAAGCACCAAAGGGAGCATGTGTCATTTTTCTGAAAAATTGGATTTCAATAGATATTTAGCTGGGACATTTGGCAGCACTTTTTGAAACGAAGAGCCGGAACGACCAAACGTTTTTTCCCCGCCATAATGCTGGAACAGATCATTGCAGTTCTTCGAAGATAATTAATTTAACTAGGGATAGTTTTCGAGCAAAACTTTTCCTAAAGATATTTTTGCCTATAAAACTTCGGAATTACTGCAGTCCTTTAATGCCGCTGTAAAAGTTCGAAAAGCAACAATTGAACTGTGATTAAACTTATTGCTCTAGAAATGTAGCAAATGTATCTGAACGAAGTACTTCGTGAACAAACAAAAAGCAATTAAGGTTCAGATTAGAGTTTGAAAGATTAGGTTTCCCTACAAACATTTCCAAATTATATAATATAATAATTTAATTTACAAGAACTGCGAAATATTATTAAAATAACAATATTCAAATGTATAACTATGTAAAACTTCATTATTTGTGCACATATTTTGTTTTAAGCTTCAGTTTGAATCTTTTCTTGCTCTGCTCGGTTTCTTTTTTTTTTTTTTTCTTTTTTTCGCGTTTGATAGAAGAGTTGCTTTAAAGCAGTATCAACACATGCAACGAGACGTAGGGGCAAATTCGACCAAAATAGGCACAAAAAGAATCAAGAGGGGCAGGGTTAATCAGTAAATTTGATATGCTTCACATTTTTCTTTTTAATCTCCAACGTCATAGGGTGATTTGTAAAATGATTGAAGTACGTAAGTTTTTCTTTGGTTTTATAAGGAATTCGAAACTTTATTATTAGCCAAAAATATTGCAAGTTTAACAATTCTACCGTTTTATGAAGAATGAGAAAAATAACAGTGATTTTTAAACTCAACCAATAATTTTTAATGCTGATATGTTAAATTAGTTCAAAGACAACGCTTGATTAATTCATTGAAGAAAAAATAATTTTAATTTATTTAAAAAAATAGTAATCACAAAACATTTTTATGGGAAACTGAAATACAGTTTGTTTTTTTAAAGGGAAAAACACTTTTTAGTTCTATAAATAATCAAGCTGAAGAGATAAGACATTAAATGTGCGCAATTGAACGAAGAGTTTTTATTGTGTTTTTAAGCCATCTCTAATTTTTATCTCAGCATCCACTCTTTTAGTGAGATTCCACAAGGTTTCCCAAACCTTGTTCAGTATTTCATGAAGTTAAACTTTATTATAATAGTTATCTTAAAATTTTCAGCACATTTATGATTTAAGTTAGTTTAATTGAAAAACCAACATAGTTTTGGGACTTATTCTTAAGAAAATATTTACATGTATCGAAGTTAAAATATTTCTGACTAGCACTGCATAGTCTGACTAAAATCTCATTCTTCTGTGACTTTTGATAAATGTAATGATTTTTTATATCAATTGCCTCTTCCTTACTAATTGTTAGCCGTGCACATTTGCACAAAAGTTGTTCTGAAGCTTTTTCAAAGGAAATCTTCAGATTTCTTTCCGACTAACTACAACAAAAATCTCCAGATAATTAACCGGTCTGGCAGCTGGATTTTTCTGGTTCGTTTGAAGATTGAAAATACCAGTCTAAGACATGACATTTTGTATTAAATTTGAGTTAAAAATACGGCCTAATTTAATTTAAGAGTTCAACTCGTAGCCTGCTCAACATACCTCATTTTATTCAAATGTCGTGTATTCAAATTACGTTTTTTACAATCACGAATTTCTATGGGATGTCACTCTCTAGTTTCTTCTTTCTACAAATGGAATGGAATGACGATGGAGAAGAAATTCGCATCCGTTGGATTATGACTGGTGATTTTATAAATTATGTAGTACGAGGTATATCTGTTAAAAAATAATAATAAATAAGAAGTTATAATAGGATAAACAAGATTAGGGTATTATGACCAACTTGCATCCATACTTTTATTATAAATATTATATTTACAGCGTATGCCGCTGTGGTATATATTTATTTCTTATAATTCTTAAATGAAGTCATTCAGTAATCTTTAAATTTTTTTGTTTAGATAAAGTTTTGCTTTTTAAGTTTTTTTTCCTGAAAAAACGCGGTTTTATGGGGGAAAAATGTTTTTTAAGAGAAAATCTGTTTGATTTAAGCCTTGACTGAAAGCAAACCGAAGACCATTTGTAACCATGACGACGAAAGTTTGTCTCGTTAGGTTAGTATTAAAATCAGCGAACTAGTTATTCCCATTGTCATGGTAATCTTAAAAATATCAAAGGAGCATCAAAACGGTGAAGTGAAGACAAAGAGCAGTTCGTGATTGCTAAAAAAAAAAAAAAAATCGAAAAAAAGTAGGGGTAACGTAAAATCTGGAGTTATTCAATTTTCAACAGTATCAGCAGAGAACTTTTCAAATACTAGTGGAAAATGACATTGGAAACGGGAATTAATTTATTTTTATGTCTCATCCTCTATTTCTTTTCCTTTGGGGTTAGTAAGTAACTGGTAAACTCAAAAAAAAGTAACAATAATAATAATAACATCATGTGCCGCAAAGGTGGTGAAAAATGAAATAAAATAACCAAATTCCTCATCATATTTTTCAATCTTAATATAGGGTCATTCCACGTCAAGTGATCTAAAATCTGAGAAAAATTTTACCTTACATTTTTGTATTTTTTTCAAATTTGGGTCATCAATTGTACCCCTTGAGGTGATCAAAAGCCTCAATTTTTGGATTTTTATCTCTATTATTTTTTCATTTATGACACTTTGAACTTTGGAAAAACCCTCGTTTTTCCATGGATAAGGGAACATAATAGAGACTATAACTCGGCACCAAATATAGATAGAACAATTTGGTAAATGGCATTTTAAAGTACGTTAGTTGCCGCTTAATCTGATGTGCAACATGACTAATTTTATAAAAAATTCATTTAAAAAATGAAATTTAAATTTCAAATTTAAATTTCTCGAAAAACATATAATGAATTTTTTTGAAAAAATTCTCAAAAATTCTTGTGTATTTTATCTATGTTTGTACAAATTTTTAGATTGGGATCTCAATGGGATCATATTTTTTTGAATTTTTGAATAAAGCTGTACAGGAAAAAAATGATATTTTTTAGATTTTATTTATTTTTATTCTTAGTTCTCTTGCTTGTGATGGTCTAAAAAGTAGTAAACAAACATGAATATGTTTAAAGTGAGCTGGCATGAGCTTATAGATTTCTCAGGTTTAGCCCCCTCCCCGTACAACCAGGGGCGGCAAGTAACGGGGGCAAGAGGGGGCGGTCGCACCCCTAAAATTTTTGCGCAGAATAATAAGAAACGTGTAAACTCAATTTGTATGAATCACAAATCAATGATCATACGTAAAAGGAAATAAAAAAGCTCACTAATTCTCAATAATGGTTGACGAAAGTGAAGGAATTTAAACAAGAATAGTTTTCGTAATACAGTTTTGCATCATTTGAGTTTGAACCACCAGTAACCACGTAAAATGTACATAAATGAGAAATCTTGAAATTTTCTGTTCCTCATATGCGTTAATCAAGCTACTGTATATTATTTTAATAAATCGTTTTCTTTCTTAAGATTAAATACATTTTACGGTAGCTTCATTTTAAACAAATATATTTCATTCCATACTGATTAAATTCATAGTTAACAAACTCGCCCCCTCAAACGAAATGTTTAAATGCCGCCTCTGCGTACAACCACCCCTTTTTAATTCAAAATTGTTCAAAATGTTTAAAAAAAAACAAAAACTCTTTCATACAAAATAAATAGTAAACTTATTTAAAGTTGGTAAATGGGTTTCCTTATAACTAGACGAAGTATCCCCCTCCCCACCCAAATATACCATTCACACTATACTAATATGGCGTCTAACCTGGAGATTGAATTGAGGATTATTTTCACCCAAGGTAGAAATATTGTTTTTCAGACGAAGTGTTTCTTTTTCGATTCGAACTTCAAAGTGTACTTCCATTCAATATCTGAAATTTAACTTTATGATTCATTTCATCTTCAATCCCAGCACCAATCTTCAATTTTAAAGGGAGGAAATAAATGGGTCGCCCCAAGATCATAGCAAACAGCAAAATAGCACTGTTTCTCCTTGTTCTCATCGTTTTTTCTATTCTTTTCGCACAAAACTGAAAATAAATCAAAATATTAGATCATATGTCTGTGTCCCCATAACTATCTTTCCACATTATCTAGTGTGCAGCTGTTATTTAATTTTTTTAATTGTTTGTGTTCTTTTTCATTTTGTTGTAAAGGAAAGTAATGCAGCAAGATATATCTATATACATATATTAAACAAACACTGCTTTTTTGAGCACAACCTCACATGTTGTTTAACTTCTTTACAGATTGCTCCCCCCCCCCTTACCCTACCTTCCCACTCCAAACTTTTTTTTTTTTTTTATCCTCCCGCCTAACCCCATTTCAAAGCCTTAGTCTCTACTGATGACTGGTAGTGTTTCAGTTTGTTCTGTTTGTTACTCTTTCCTATTAGCTCATGAGCTTTGTCCAATAAGAGAAAGGAAAGGCAGAGATGGGGACTGACATATAACGTGATACTTTGATTTCTTTTAAGTTTTGTGTGAAAATAATGGGAAAACATTACGAGAACAAGGGGAAACTGCTATTTTGCTGTTTGCTATGATCTTGGGGCGACCCATTTATTTCCTCCCTTCAAAATTGAAGATCGGTGCTGGAGGAGGGGATGAAATGAATCATAAGTTTAAATTCAGATATTGAATGGAGGTACACGTTGTGAAGGTCGGATTGAAAAAGAAACACTTCGTCTGAAAAACAATATATACCTAGGAGGAAAATAATCCTCAAATTAATCCCCAGGTACATCATATTAGTATAGCGTTAATGGTATATTTGGGTGGGGGAAGGGTTGTACTTTGCCTTGTTATAAGGAAGCCCATTTACCAACTTTAAGTAAGTTTACTGTTCATTTTGTATCAACGAGGTTTTTTTTAGCATTTTAAATAGTTTGGGGGGAAAAATGGTTGAGTCAGGAAGGAAGGGAGGGGGAGCTGATCAATCTACAAGTTAATGCTAGCTCACTTACCTAGAGTAAAAATACTAGTCAATTCAATCCCCAGGTTAGATGTCATAATAGTACAGCGTTAATGGTATATTTGGGCGGAGGAGGGGGATACTTCGTTTAGTTATAAGGAAACCCATTTACCAACTTTAAATAAGTTTACTACTCATTTTGTATCAAAGAGTTTTTTTTTAAAACAATTTGAGCAGTTTTGAATTGAAAAAGAGTGGTTGTGCGGGGGAGGAAGGGAGGAGGGGGTGAACCTGACAAATCTATAAGCTCATGCCAACTCACTTTACGCATATTCATGTTTATTTACTACTTTTTAGATCATCACAAACAATAGAACTTAGTATTGAAATAAATAGAATCTAAAAAATATCATTTTTTTCCCATACAGTTTTATTCAAAAATTCAAAAAAATATGATTCCATTGAGATCCCAATCTAAAAATTTGTACAAACATAGATAAAATACACAAGAATTTTTGAGAATTTTTTCAAGAAAATTCATTATATGTTTTTTGAGAAATTTAAATTTGAAATTTAAATTTCATTTTTTTTTAAATAATTTTTTTAGAAAATTAGTTATGTTGCGTATCAGATTAAGCAGCAACTAATGTACTTTAAAATGATATTTACCAAATCGTTCTATCTATATTTGGTGCCGAGTTATGGTCCCTTTTATGTTCCCTTATCCATGGAAAAACGAGGGTTTTTCCAAAGTTCAAAGTCTCATAAATGAAAAAATAATAAAGATAAAAATCCAAAAATTGAGACTTTTGATTACCTCAAGGGGTACAATTGATGAGCCAAATTTGAAAGAAATACAAAAATGTAAGGTAAAAAACGTTGGATCACTTGACATGGAATGACTCTATATAAAAATTACGTGTCCCTGTATTTGTGGCCAATGGACTCCTTAGCTACTGAACCGATTTTAACCAAATTTTGCACGCAGTTTCAGTTTGGTCCAACTTAAAGGATAGGATAGTTTTTTTATCTCAATTTAGGACCGCAATATATTTTTTATTGCAAATTATCTATTTAGCTACCAGCTTTTCTATATTCTTGGCTTCTATAAGATAAAATCTGCTGCTGGGTTGTCAGTTGCTTCGGAAGCAAAAAGCAATAGTGGTAATGATCTAGGATATCGAATCTGTTTCTGGCATATTCGTCCCGATTCTCTTAATTTAAATTGTGCGTGTAAGTATTATTAAATCAATATTCAGAAAAGTATTATTTGCTTACTTCTCCTTTACTTAATTCAATTTATTAAAGCAGTTTAGATACTTAACATATGCTATTTTGTATGTTTTAAAAATATTTTTCACTCATGTTTAGGTACAAAAATTTTTTTTAGGAAAATTATTTTAGTGAAAAATATCATACCTTTATCGAGTTTTGAGTTATAAAATATTCATATTGTTTAATGATTTTTATGTCAGGTGTATTTAGATAAAGAAAGGCTCACTGCATTATGTGATCTTTTACCTATGTAATATTTAAATTTTTAGTGACTTTTTTAGTGAGTTTTTTAGTTTTTTAGTTCAGAATTGTATTTGCTAAGCGTATCCATCTGCAACAATAAATTTGCAAATTATCGTTCAACAATACATTTGGTATTTACTATTCAAAAAACCAATTCTTAGGAGAGAAAATGTACTGTTATATGGTGCGAAGATTAAAATTATTTCTACACGCAAAATTTTTTAACATCACATTGCTTTGTAACATAAATATACACCTCATAGTTTGCGATTCAAAATTCGACTGTTTCGTAAATATCGTACATTTTCGGGTTTTCAAGTTATAGAATATTCATTTTTTTGTGATTTTGTATTTCAATTGTATTGTAATAAAAAGAGGTTTTACTGTAAATTTGTGAACTTTTACCTATGTAATATTAAAATTTAGAGTGATTTTGCTCAGAATTGTATTTTCTAAACGTTCTCTGCATTCATAAGTTTTCAAATTTATGCTTAGTTTTTATTTTTTAATTTTTTTTCCTTAGTAAATACAAATGTATTCTTGGACGACAATTTGCACATTTATAACCGTAGGTAGAACGTTAGTTCGCTCAGTATATAAACATTTTTAACTAAATCACTCGAATTTTCAATTCTACACAGGTAAAATTCGCAAATAACAGTAAAACTTTTTTTTAATATCTTTTATGTAGGTGCGAAGATTAAAATTATTTCTATACACACTATTTTTACAGTCACATTATTTTTTAACATAAATATACACCTCATAGTTTGCGATTCAAAATTCGACTGTTTCGTAACTATTGTACCTTTTCGGGTTTTTAAGTTATACAATATTCATTTTTTTGTGATTTTGTATTTCAATTGTATTGTAATAAAAAACGGTTTTACTGTAATTTGTGAACTTTTACCTGTGTAATATTAAAATTTAGAGTGATTTTGCTCAGAATTGTATTTTCTAAACGTACCTCTCTGAATTCATAGGTTTTCAAATTATTACTATTATAGCTTATTTTTTATTTTTTTTCCTTAGTAAATACAAATGTACTCTTGGACGATAATTGCACATTTATAACCGTAGGTAGTACGGTAGTTCGCTCAGTATATAAAATTTTTAACTAAATCACTCTAATTTTCAATTCTACACAGGTAAAATTCGCAAATAACAGTAAAACTTTTTTTTAATATCGTTTCTATTGAAACATTATAGCTTAACCCATGCCTTAGCCATATTCAACAGCAGTAATAACTAAGTTAAGAGCTGGAATAGCTTAATTACAAAATGCATACGTTATCACAGCGTACTAGAGAGTTTCCGCCCTTGTACGCTGTGTGTCGCTCACTGTCCCTCGGACCCTCGTAACTTAATTGTAAGCAGTTCCATTTGGACCACCTCGCAATCTGAACTCGTAGCTCTCCCGTTCTCTACATACTTCTATGCATAAAGCAGTGAGTAACTGCCTCTAAGCAAGGGCTTAGGCAGGAACATCCATTTCTATGTATATAAAAATGGATGTATGGATATATATGTATGTTTGTCCCGTATACAAATCGACAGTTTTCGTCGGATTTTCATCAAAGTTGGCACAGAGGTTCCTTGATGCACTAGAATTCACATAAGCGGTGTTTTGGAATTAAAAAAAAAAAAAATCCAAAAAGCTCAAAATTCAAATATTCTTGTCTCAAAATGGCAATTTTCCCTCAATTTTGAATATAGAGTAATAGAGAAAAGCTTTTAAGCATACAAATTGATGAAATTTATCATTTAATATAAGTATTTTCCAACAAAGATTACGATTGACAATGAATTATCAATTTAAGGCTCACCTATTTCATTTTAGCATAAAATAAGTTAAACATAATGCAATACCGGGCAACGCCGGGAAATAAGCTAGTTATCAATAAATTTAAACTATGCTTCAAAGCATATTTGATTTAATTAGTTTATTAAAGGCCATAAAATCTTACTTTATTATTTATTGAAATTCAGAGAAAAGCAAATTTCATTTTTTTTTTAAATGGCCACAAATACAGTCTCTGCGGCACCATTTAAAATTGTGGGAATGACTTAATTGGGAAAAAAATGAGGGGGTGAAACTGAAGAAAAAACAAAGTTGGACCAACACATATATGTGTTCCATTATAATTTTCGATTTCGTGAGCATCTTGATTAAACATTGGATGCAATTTCGCCGCATCCTTGTCTCAAAGGGAAGAAATAGAACCAAATTGCTCTGCTGGAACCTCACCCAAGACGGCCGTAAGTTAGAGAGTCATGGCGTCCATTATGTTCTTTCCGACCGCAGGGCCATTACTGTTAATCAATTTGGTGATTTCGCGGCTAAACAATTCATGGTGCTCCCCCACCCCCCCCCTTTCCTTCTTCCCTTGGAGCCTCCTGTCTTCCTTCGCCGAATCTTTCCTTTTCCTCCAACGAAATGCTTAGCCAAACGGAGGACAACTTAATTGCGGTAGAGATAATTGAAGTAGGAGACTTAGCTGCTAGGAAGTATCGCTGAATGAAAAATCCAGCGAATTGAGGTAGCACGCTGATGTGGGGAAGTGGCCGAAATGAATAAAGGACTCGATTTTGTAGGATTTTATAAGGAATTTATTAAGGAGAGATCATTGAGGATAATCTTATTCTGCAAAAAATTAAACTTCGTACCGAAAATACTTACCGAATACACACACACACACACACATATATATGTATATATATATATATACATTGCTCAAAACAATTAAAGGATGTTGTAAGTTTCCTACAAAAATGGGTTTAAACTTAAAAAAAAATTATTTAGCATAACAGAAAAGAATCGAGTTACAAATGTAAATTTTGCTCATTTCCAAACTTCATAGTATGCAAATTTTGAGTTTGACGTCGAAAACGACTCTTTACCGGCAGCGAATGAAATTTCACTCTCACTTTACTGTAAGATAAGGCAAAAATGAATGATCGACGTTCTGTAAGAGCATTTTTCCGATGTGTGCCATGTCTCAACGAAGACATTTGACAAATTCAAAAGCTTCTGGAGTTGTTGGCAGACTAGAGGGAGGCCAAACACAAGCCGAGGTAGCGGAAGCAATTGGAGTTCCTTAAAGTGTAGTTTCTAGGGTCTGGAACCGTTTTCTAGAGACTGAAAGTGCTGACCACAGATTAGGACAAGGACGTAGACCGGCTACAACGCCCAATGAAGACCGCTATTTAGCTTTATCGGCTTGGAGGCACCGAAATATGAGTGCCACTCAACTAAAATGACAACTTTACTCGGCTACTGGCACCCGTGTTTCAACACAAACTGTCCGAAATCGACTCCACGCCGTTGGCATGTATGCCCGTCGACCAATGGTGTGTGTCAGATTAACTGTAAGTCACCGTCGTGCCCTTAGAGAGTGGGCAACAGAGCACGTTAGTTGGGGAAGAAATGAATGGTGCAATATCTTGCTCTCTAAAGAGTCCCGTTTTTCCCTTCATCCTGATAATGGATGATAATGGTTTTCATCTGGAGGGAACGTGGCACAAAAAATAATCCAGCTTTTGTGAGCGAAAGTATCAGATTTGTGGTGGAGATGTGATGGTATACGCTGGCATTTCCATTGATGGTCAAACCGACCTCCATATCTTCCGAAATGGAGCTCTGACTGGTCATTAATATAGGGATGAGATCCTCAGACCTATCGTCGTCCTTTACGCTGCAGCAATTGTAGATGACTTCATTTTAATGGACGACAATTGCAGGCCACATCGTGCTAACTTGGTGAATGATTTTCTTTTTGAAGAAGGAATCGTTTGTATGGAATGGCCAGCGTGTTCTTCGGATATGAACCTAATAGAGCATATTTGGACATCCTAGGAAGACGAATGGATGAACGCCTATCACCTCCAGAAACTCCCCAGGCACTAGAAAGAGCTCTTCAGGAGGAGTGAGGCAGAATACCCAGCCCCTCATTAATACCCTCATTGAGTCCATGCTTCAGAGGTGTTTAACACTGCTAGCTGTCCGGGGAAACCATACCGCTTACTAAAAGTGGTTTTCTTCAAAGGAAACCCTTTTTTTTATTTGTTTTTCTCATTTTCAAAAAATGCGTTTTTTTTTCTTTTTTCCCCCCTTTTGTACCCAAAATCTGAATAAAAAGCATTTTTTCTGCCAAACTAATGTAATTTTTATCTCTTATAGCTTACCACGTGTAGTCGATAATGTATCAATCAACCAAAATGGTCTTTACGTGCAAAATCAACCCAAAATCTCAATATCCTTTAGTTGTTTTGAGCAGTGTGTATATTATGCTCGCAGTCGTCAATGTAAAAACTGAGTCATGAGTCAAACTTCAAACTTTGATTCAAAAGGAGAAACCTGTTTAACATCAGATAGTAATTGCATCCGTATAAATGTATTGAAAACATATAAACAACGTGCCTGGGTGGATGAGAAAAGCAGAATGACACCCAAAATGCATCTACTTCTTTGTGGTGCGTTCTGGGCTTTTAATGTAAAGAAATAAAATTGCATTTACAATTGCAGATACTAATGAAATGCAAAGCATTATGTATAAAAATATTTCTGCAATTTCTTAAGTGTCTAACTAAGTTCTTTTTACATCATTCTTTCTGAAAATCTCCTCCGCTTATTATTATTATTTTTATTATTTTTGTCAATTGTTCCCTACAATTTCATTGTGTACCACAATTTATAAATGCGCAACAATAGTGCTTGAAGTGTTTGCACAATGAGATAAAAGACAAGGTTTGAATTATATCATCCAAAGTTAAACGATAGTCAACTGCTCCTGGAAGTTTTTCTTTTTCCTCTCCCACAGATCATTTGCCAATTATTTTCCCCGACTAATACCATTCTTCGGGTGTCTTGAGCGTCCTTTTCGGCAAATTTTCACAGAGAATTGTTGGAAGGTCCCTCCTTCACGAAAAGGGAATCGGATCTTTTCGGAGAATGTTCTCTCCTTTCACCCGTTGAGTAATCTTCGTCCCCCCTTTCGCCATCAATTTTCTCTCTCCCAAGCCCCCCCCTCCCAGTCCTTTTGCCCTTTTCCATTATGGAGTTCAAGTCCTCGTGAGGCCGCCTTAATTACATGCACCTCTCTTAATTGTCGCCTCTGCGCCTCTTGCTAAAACCGAGCCCAAATTAACCGTCGCCTCGCCTCAAAGGAAATATGCAAATTGCCGAAAGCCGAGACCCCTTTTCCTTCCAGAACTTTTAAAAGAGAAGGCTTCCTGCCTGGGTTAGTTGATGCGATGTTGAGGTCGCGCGTTTTGAGCGATATTATATTCCCCTGGAGTGGAGCTGGAGTTTAGGGGCCACACCAGAACGATGGCTTTTATTGAGTTCCGCGAAGAAGGGAGATCTCTGCAGCTTGGAAATGATAGCTTGTGGCGGTCGCACCACAGGGAAGACCTGTGGGAATTCTGTAACAGGCTTGAACTCATTTCAGACACGTTCGAAAGAGGCCAGCATTGCTCTTTAATTTCGATATTGGGGAACTAAATACCGCATATGTGGGATTCGTCCTGTATTCACTACAAATTGCAACACTAGATGAATGGAAAATTCATAAGGTAAATCGAATTTACTGCAATTGTTCAAAAATATTCCGAGTGGCGCGCATTGCTCGTTATTATTTGATATTTCAGGAGAACATACCCAATACTTGATGTTCATCCAACTGCAATGACTACAAAATTTTGATCAATGTTAATCACATAAGTTTTGATCAACGTGCATTAAACTTATTCTCGAGACACCTTTCATTTCATTGCGTTTTAAATTCATTGTTCGAAAATTTAAAGCGGCTGCTTGGTACTTATCTTTTGTTTACCGAAACGAGTTTCGAAGTCTAGTACAAAGTATTTGCGGAAAACAAATCACTTCTGTTGTTCTGAAATTTTCTTAAGAGCCAACATTACTGTAAATTCGGTTGTTGGAAAACTATGTTTCAGATTTTGTAGGAATACCATTCTTCTTTACGAAGCAGAAAAGTTGATATTGAAGAGATATCAAATTAATTTATATCTTTGACCATCTATAAAGTTCTAAAAATTCTGAAATATTTTTTCAATTTTCATTTATTTATTTCTGATATTTTCTACAGTTTTGCAGTGCAACCCACAGAAAATGTTTACAGTAATTGAAAAAATGGCCCCAAACTCAATGTTCCTAAAGTGCCGCTATAGGAATGAAAGTCAGTTAAAGCTTGACAACGGAGAGATGGCGAGTGACCTTAACCCTTTTTAAGGCGGTGGTAAATATCTTACCACCAGGCTAGAACTTAAAACGCACTAGAAACGCACAAAAGTTTTATGTAAAACATGTAATGTTCCATTGTGAGATGCTTCATGTTTCATGTTGTTCCATCAGAAAAACTAAAAGTATTTTTGGTGATTTACATTGTATTTAGTTTTCTATCACTTATTTCATGCTTAACTAAAAAATGAGTAATTTGAAATAACTAATGACGAATAGTTTTACAAGGAATGCATATTTACTTGTGAAATTATTTGTATTTTACATTTACTCTATTGAATAAACCAGTGAAATGTCATTGCTTGTAATGGACGGTGGTTAACTTTACTCACCCCTCTTAAAAACAGAAGCCACAACAACAACATTTAAAAAAAATACATTTTTTGGTCGTAAACGAGTTTCATTTTTCTAATTAAAATGCAAAATGTGAACTTTGGAGAAAAATGGCTTGTGCCCGTTAAAGGGTTAAAGTAGAAATGAACACATTTCATTTTGAAATAAGAAGGATCAGCTAGAAAAGTAGTTTTTTTACTCACTTTTTTATTAAAGTTTTTCTGCCTCTGTGATTTCTCTCGTGCTGCCTGTAACAAAATAATGCAATCTGTTTCCGCTTTCAGGTCACCCACTATCTCTCCGTGGTCAAGCTATACTGAACTAAGCCTTGTTTGTAAGAAACATTCTTGAGAAACTTATCTCCTAAACAGAGCGGAATCAATTTCAAAGTAAAAAGTTTGCAGATTTCTTTTAATAAAATTAGTCTGTGTTAAAAAATTTAGCACGAAATAAGTTTTCATCTGGAGATAAAGAACAACGGGTACGGAGGCTAACCTCCTATATCATCTAGCAAAAGCTAAATGTTTTGAGTACTACTTATTTATACATTATTCGAACCTATATGGGATGAATCATGGGATGAAAAAAAATTTTTTTGCAGAAGAAAACTAATATTGGATTTTAAGTCTAAATTGGGTCTAAATGCAAGAAAATAAAAGGGGGGAGGTCAAGGAAGTTATTTACCCCTCCTTAGATTAGGGGAGAGCGGGGCTAAAAGTTCCGTTTTTTGATCAAGCTCAAAATTCGTTTTGAAAACTTTGTTCTAGAATTAATATTCCGAGATTAAAACTTAGTATTATATGTCCCTTTGATATACAGACTGTTTTTTGAGTTGTATTTTGTAAGGTTTTTTAATAATTAATTTTATAGCAAGTAAAGCCGAAAAGGAACAACTAACCCCGTCTTGGGGCAAGTTGTTCCGTGGTTGAGGCAAATTGTTCCGATATTAACAAGACGATGAATAACGATGCTGATTTCGAATTTAACCACGTTGCGAGATGAATAACTCCTTAAAAACATAATTTGTATTAAAAAAACAATGGTTGATATTAGTATGACTTTATGTACGGCTGTATGACTGTATGTACGTACGTTATGCATGTGCGTATGTAGGTATGTCGCGTAACTCAAAAACTGTATACCGTAGAAGATTCTAATTTGATATGCTGGCTTTGAGGGAGGTCTAGTTGTGTACCTCCCCTTGTGGTTGCATTCGAATGTTCCCGGGGGAGGGGGGGCTTACCCTTCTTTGGTGTAAATCAGTGTTAATTTTAATGTAGATAAAAGTGATATGAATTGGCACAGTCACTTGACGACATATCGCCAAGCTTTTGGTCGCCAAGTGTTTGACGCCAACTTGGTGACAGCTCGCCAAGTTGGCGACAAATTTGCCGAAGAAAATGATTTCTTGAATTTCGGTTCAATTTTTGCGCTATTGGCGATATTTTGCGAAAAATCCACTGAATGCTGTTAAAATCGGCCATATTTAGAAAATTAGTTTACGCCCAAGAAAAAAAATGGCAACCCATTTTTATTCAACTGTTTTTTTTACCATTCACTTTTTTCACGCTAATTAGAACAGACGATTTCTGTAAATCCAATTTGAAATTGATTTTTACTAACTTAAAAACGCCTGTATCTTTTTGCCGGGTGAAGCGGTTAGTAATTTCCAAAGCTGCGCGAGAAAATTTCCTTTAGGACGTATTTTCTTCGATCTTTCTGATGAGACCTTTGCTTTGAGGCTTTTCCTGTTACGACGGGATTTAAAACTTTTTTTGGCGATTGATTTTTGTTTGCACTAGATGCCGGCAAAATATCGACTTTAATAATGCAATCGGGACTTATAGACACGCGTTGCTTGACAAAAGTTTTATTCTCAAGGTAGACCGTGCAAAGCCGGGCAACGCATCTAGTAAATAGTAAATTATAACACATTAATATGGTAAAATACAGTTAATACAGTGCAACAAATGAAAATTACATATAATAACTAACAGCTTCAACAGCTAATAAGCTAAGATAATTGGTTCAGTCTTCAGTTATAACAGGGAGCTATCTAGAACTTCTAATACGATTCTCCGAAATTATGACTTTTATATCAAAGTATGAAACATATTTCGATAGCTTACATGGTTCGCTTTTCGAAAATTTTATATCTAATATATATCTATCAGATAGACTGAATATTTCTGGATTTATGTTTGATGAAATCTCACTTTCGGTCTTCACAGTAGCATATAATATTTATTTATTTGTGTATTAAGTCACTGCATCACTGGTTCAGATGAATAGGGCAAGACATTTCTTCGGGATAGTTGCTAATTTTTCTGGGGCAAGTTGTTCCGCGGAACAACTTGCCCCCAAAAAAGGGAACAACTAGCCCCAAAAGCACATGTCTTTAAAACATTAAATTATAGGTTAGATAACGAAACGTAAATAGTTTCAGCGTAGGATATAAAGGTGCACAATCTATCTTCATGTAAAAAAACCAAAAAGCTAAACATTAACTATTCAATTTAGGGCGAAAGACCAAAAACACCAAAAACAAAAATATTTACTTTCGTAAATCAGTAATGCACGTGCTCGGCTTTTGATACACCGGACGCCACTGGGCTGGCTAAAATGGCCGCCATTTGTGCGCTATAACATTCTATTTCACGATGTATTTACAAAATACATGTATCTTTTTTCTTAGCTGAGTTATTTCAAAGAGAACAACGTACCCGCGGAACTTTTAGCCCCGCTCTCCCCTACTCACTTTTAAGCCGTTACAGATCTGATGAATGTTACAGATCTGATGTTAATATGAGTTACATATTTGAGTTTATGCTCTCAGTCTTCGTTAACATCTCTAAATATGATATCATTTCCTTGCATTTTTAACATAGAATTAAGATAATTATATTAAAATATATATATTAGGCTAAAAAATCAAATTTCATTATAAAAAAGCATTTCTTGGAAATAAAAATGAGCGATAAGGTTTTTAGATAAAAGAAATTATGAGATTACTAAATCCAAGCTAATAAAACATTTGTTTTGTTTTGAAACAACACACAACTTCAACTTTTTCAACACACAACTCTGCTGCTTGCTTTTCTTTAATTAGTTGCAGGAAATTTAATTTCTTGATCAGAAATTCAAATTTAGCATGCTAGTTATTATCTAGTTATTTAGCGAAGTTATGAGAAATTGAAGCACCAAAAAAAAAAATAAATAAATAGATAAATAAAATAATAATAATTAATTAACTTAATTTATGCAGTGTCACTTTTTCTTGTTTTACTAACTTCTATTGTAAGGTCATACAAACCACAAATGAAGGAATTGTACTAAAAACTCTTTGCTTTTCATTTTTTAAGAACAAAAATATTCAATATATGACTAAAACCTATGATTTTTGCTTTTTATACTTCTGAAATGTGTGAGTTAGTTCTGTAACATATTCACTGTTTTTCAATGTTACCGCTCTGACTGTTACCGTTCTGACAAACTGACAAAGTTTTTTTTTTTATTTCCGAGTCGATCGCACTAAACCAAAATCAAACACGTGGTTTTTTCACTTGCAATAAAGGACTATACTTATATATAGAATAATTTTTAAAATAATAAAAACTGCGCATTTTAGAGCGTGTTACCGATCTGATGACTCAAATGACACACATTTTATAAAATCACTTTAAAAAATCTTACATACAATTTTAGAAGCAGAAATGCAAATTTTCAATTACGATTCGATAAAACATCCCACCAGGTACTCAGTATCACGTGGTAAAGGTGCAGGAAATGATTTTGGGAGCCTAAACATAGATCGGAAGTTATTGTTACCACTCTGACGGCGGAACTTGGGACACGCTTATTTCGCATCGGCTAGAAAATCAGAAATCGATTAAAACAAAAATGAAGTAAAATATTAACAAAGGGGTAAAAATAGAATCGTTTTTCGTGCAAGTGCGTTGTTTTGGGAAGTTAGAAAGTGTGTATGACCTGTTTGCAAGCTAAGCTTTGCTACTGGGGACACGTTACCGATCTGATTTTTGATGTATAAAAACAATATTTTCTGAAGAAAAAAAAATTTCTGATGTTATTAGATGAAATGAAAGCAGAACCTTGTCTTCTTTCTGGGGAAAATTATTTTTTTAACTAGTTATTGAAATACTAGTGAAAATTCACTTGGGACTCAAATTGGCACTTTTCTAAATATTAGCTCATTTGCGCCCAGTTAAATATTTATGCGATAGACTAAATTCAACACCTCAAATTTAGTTTTATTTGGTTTAGGAGTTACTCATTACCCAAGGATTTAAAATAGTTGTATGCTTTTAGTTTACTTTAACTTACTGTGTTACTTAGATTTTTTTTATAGAAAATGTGGGATAAATGATTATTGCAACCATTAAAATTAACTAACATTTGCTATTTTTTGAATGTCTGGACCTTATTATAGAGCATAGTATGTGACTTAAGGATTCTCTAACTTTATTACGGACTTATACTATATTGTGGGTGAATAACAACAGCGTTAAGGTTTACCGTAACTTTCTTCAAAACTTAGAGATAAAAATCACTGCAAAACCATTAGTTAAATGTTTGAGTATTATTCTGCTATCAATAAGAGATCTAGTAATTTTAAAGTCAAAGTTATTTCTTGTAGTGATCTCCTTTTTTTTGTAAGAAATCGTTTTGTAAAATTCATCCCCATCATAGAGCGGTTATTGTGTAACTCTATAATATACTCTAAACAGTATTTTAAACAATTTAATGTCATAAAACTTGAGAAAATGTTATAGAGTTGTTTTAGATAATTTCTCGAAAACTAAACTGCAATTTTAAAAAATAAAGCGTTATACAACAACATCCTTTAATTCCTCCTTGCCCAATCCCTACTTTATCCTTACGTACCAGAAAAGCATCTTAGAGCTTTAAAACCTTCCAATGAGGTCCTAAACTCCGGGAGATAGCGAAAATTCAAGCCTAATCTTCGGACATGTAAAGCATGGAAAGAAAAATTTCGATCATTTTGGTAGGCTTACCGTAAGCGCACACAAATGTTCTTTCACGTCACGTCTCAAAGTCGAGTACATCTTTTCAAACTGTCAACTTATGCACGCAAATGGTTGCTAAGTTGGTTGGTCTGCTTACTTTACTTTCTTATGCCTCCCAAGTAGGGCTCAGCGTGATTTATGTGTAAACTTATTTTCAGTAGTTCGGTTTTAAAGCTCTAACTTTTAAATTTCTTTCGTATTAACGAGTAAACTGTGTTGTTTATTTTGCTGAGGCACAACAGAATGGTAAAATATTCTCTGGCAAAGCTTCCATTTTAACAGAGAGCAATGTTTTCTATGAATACCTATTAAATGACGAAAACTCTTCATGTCTATTTCTTTTTATTTATTCATTTATTTATTTATGTTGATATTCATAAATAAAATGCCATGGAATAAATAAACAAACTTCTTTTAAGTGATACCTTCAAAAGTAAATGCTGTTGACTTTTAATTGGCGGAAACTTATTATATTTCTGCCTTAATAGTTTATTTATTTATATTTCGTTTACTTATTACATAGAAATCATTCATTGCTTGGTTTTCACGGTAGAATTAAACTTACCGGGTAAATTTATTACGTGACTTAAGCTGATAAGTGATGAAATATCTTTGTTTATTTCATTTATTTAATAATTCCGAAATAAGATAATCTATAAATCCTAATCATCAAACAGAATATAAATCCTCTTGGGCTTTTTTTATGACACTTTTAAATGTAAAGACACATATAAGTCATAATAACTATTTAATGTTTTCTTTTTACTTATTTATTTGTTTTTAATGTTAAAACTACACGTAGCTTTAGTATACAGGAGGAAATAAATTTACTTGGATTTATTTTACTAGGTATCTTAAAAAGCAAATGCCAAAAATTGAGACCTCTTCTGTTTTGACCGCTTTTTAAAAATTTATTTTTATGCGCTAATCTTAAAATTAGTCATAGCCTATTAAGTATTAATTAGAAATTAGTATCAGTTAGAAGTTTCCTCGACTAATTTTGAGGTGATACTCATTGAGTAAGCAATGGATAAATCTTTTCGTTTTTCAGCATTATATATTTAATTTATTTATTTAAAAAAAACGTAGTACTAACAAACTTAAAACTTATATAAGAAAACAGAAACGAACCTATTTGAGTTCGCTTTACGCAATACCCCGAAAGTTAATAAATAGGTGATTAAATATCGATTTTTTTCTGCTTTATTTATTTTTCTACGTTGAAATTATTGTTTGCGTTGTATTTAAATAGGAAATGAACTTGTTTGGGTTAGTTTTGTGAGATGTTTTGAAAGGTAACTGCAAAATTGATTCAATGTTCTTGTTTTCTTTCTTTTTTATATATTAATTTACGTAGCATTGATATACTATTGGGGAAACCAGTTATAGTTTAATTTTTCATCATTACAGCTATTTTTGGGGCTAGTTCTAATTTATGTCTCCAAAATTACTACATAAAATCACTCACAAGAGTCACATAATTTGATCCTTTTTAGTGTTAAAAGGGACCAGAGTTTTAAATTATTTATTTTTTAAAATTTATCACATCATATGTTTTTATCTCTATAAGATTTTTGATGCCCTGGAAAATTATTTTCTCGGAATACTTTACATAAACTTATCTACTTGATGTGTAGTGTGAAGTGTTATCCTGCTATTCTCACCAACGACCGAAATAAATTCTTTGCATTAAAAAGCTGAGCCATCCAATATCCACAGGTGACAGGACTCACTTCTGATGTCTCAACTTGAAACTGAGATCTTCTCAATATTTCAAAAGAGAAATCTTTTCCCCATTTCCAATACATTCATCTTGATCTGTAAAAAAAAAAAATGCGAAAAAAGGCTCGTTTATATCCTGATCTACGCTCAGAGCACAAGCTCTCTCTCTTTCTCTCTTCCCGACAGCCATGGAAATAGAAATAAAACGAATCCGTCACATTCGCGCAAATAGCGACAAAGAACCTGGCAATCCACTTTCCTTGTTGAGCGAAAACGGAGATGCTTTTCATAGGATATATAACAGCAAGATTGAAAAAAAAAAGTTTTCTATCTTTAAATCTTAAGAGTCATCAGTCTTTATAGATTCTCGACACCACAGATTTTAAGACGGAGCCCCATAAATTTTTGATGATTTTAAAGTGCAGCGCCATGTTTGTTGGGGATAAAGTCCACAACACACAGCTTGCAGGAAAATCGTAAGGTGAATAGGTTTTCCACATATATCCCCCAAAGCGCTCCTCCGGTAAACCTGGTGTTATTATTGGCATATCCGTCAGCTATTTGTTGTTTGTTAGTTTCGGATTTTCGTTCGTCTTGTTATTTTTAACTTTTTAGAAACTCTTAGGAAGGAGTAGATCTAAACTTTAAGAGTTTCTCGGCTAAATGAAAACGCTTTAAAGTTATAGCTCGAGACAGACTGCCACATTAGCTTCAAACGTGATCTCTTGATATTGAAATAAAAACGGTGTCGGACTAAATTGCCTTATTGTGTCTTTTGTAGCGCAAGAAAACAGTAAACAGAAAGTTTTAAAGCGTAAATGAAAATATACAGCTTCTCTTTTAACTTTGAAGTAAATGATTTTGATTAAACGTGATTGATACGGTTTTGTTCTAACTTGGTGGAAAGGTTTATAGTATTTAATAATTAAAACGAGTATTAGTAACCAATTTGTAAACAAAATTAGTAGTTTACTGTACTTTAGAGGATGGTAAATAAATTGCATGCAAAATCATTGACTTTTTGATTTTTAATTATAGTTTCTGCTCCTAGTGTAGGAATTAAAACGTTCATTCCTACACTTCTGCAAGTGTCAATCATTACTTCTGCTCCAATTTCTCTCCGTTTTTTTTATCTTTTTTGGTTTTTTACTATTATTTTGTTTACTTAAATATAGTTCTAAATAATGATACATAAGGCTGCATTTGCTTAGGTATATCATTTAGGGAGGTGACGAGGGTGTAAAATAAGCCCGCCCCAGTGTGTTAATTTTATTTTTTACTAGTACACTTAAATTGCTCTTTGAAGAAAATCTTGAACACAATTAAAATAACCTAATTTACAAAATAATGAGAAAATTAAACTGATGGAAAGTTAAATGCTTTTACACAGTTTTAATTTAGTAAATTTCATGCCTTTGTTGAAATGCAACGGGGGCCAAATATGCTTAATTTTTTCTTACTTATGCTTAATTTGCTTCATATAATAAAATTTTTATCATCTAATACATTTTGTTGCATCTAAAATGAACAAACATGCAAAAATGCCGTTATTAAAAAAAAAAAAAAAAAGAAAGCAAATCGTTTTTTTAAAAGACAAATGGGGGTTTAAATACGATATTCTACGTTTAAACCACATTTGGAACTATTTAAAAAAAATGTTCTCAGAAAACGAAAATTATTCCATAGTAAAAACACAAGCCATGCTTGACCACATAAACTAAAATTGACCTCATTTTTTACAAGAAAAAGATCTCTCCAGATTTGAAATTCGCTAGATAATAGGCATCAATATATTTACGGAAGCAAGTCTCCTTCGCATTCCATAGCAAACAAAACACAAAACTTACGAGAACTTTTGCAAGCAGAAGAATTTTTCTACAAAAATCGGTCAAAAGAGATTTATGTCGACTCATAGAAATCTCTGCCGGAAAAAAAATCTCCCAGAACGATCTGTGTGAAGGCTTTTGTGGGACAAGCTGTCGACTAGCCAATGTGACCTTAAATATCGATGCCGAGTCGGCAGTGTGTCAAAACTACCAAACATCCGCTGCTTAGCATATGTGAACCCAAACCTCAGCCCTTGGCGAGAGAGGAAAAGAGATGTTTCGTCTCTTACCAACGTCCGGTCAGATATCCAGGCCTCCCCCCCCCCCCCATTTCCGACCCGGACCATGATGGCTGTCTGACTCTGGGCCGGGTATAAAAATTCAGTGGCTCCTTTTGTGTTTCAAAACAGAGGCATACATCAAAAGGGAGAGGGGCCGTTTGTGAGGAAATTTGGTCAGCAATAGATACACCACACCCTGCACTGTAAGAAATAAATGTTTCACTAATAAACTGTAAAATTGTTGCTTTATAGTAATTAACTGTAAAATTGCTAATTTTACAGTTTAACCCATTAATGCCTAGAGTCTCTTTTTAGGGACGGTCCAAAAAAGGGTCTGAATTTCCGAAAAATGAACATTTCAACCAAATATTACTGTTCAATTAGTACCTTGGTACTGTTTCAATTCGGTATTAACAGATTTTAGCACATAACCATTGTAAAGTGTGTTATGTATCAGTTTTAATATGATCTTTATCAAAAATGATCTTCGCTCACAATCTCAAGAAAAAAAAGCAAAGTTTTCAAAGTTGTTCCCAGCTTCCCAGTTTATGTTAATCCTGATTTTATATTTTCTTATAAAATGAATATTTAAATATTATATCGTAGGCAGAAAATATTTTAGTAAAAGAAGTATGTACCCTCTGGGGTCTATCGTAACTTTTAAGGGGCGATTTTTCGTTCCTTAATAAAAAAATTATTTTTTACATTATACTTTTTTTTTAATTATTTTTCCTGTTCTTTAAACACTGTTTGTAATCTGTATACAAAATATCTTTGAAAAAAAAATGTCAGGCACTTTTGTTACCAGTTTTATACTGCAAAAACAACTGTTTATTTTTTACAGTGTGATATACTGCCGCATCAAGTCATGAACAATTACAATATAACTATACCTATGAAATAGTGCACCTAAATAGTAGTATAGAAATTGATTTTATAATCCATTCTATGAGGAAAAAAGGTTCGTAAAATTTTTTTATGCGTGCAAAATCAGAGCGCAACAAATTAAATTTTTCGGGAGAAGGAGGGAATTCTTCATTTGACGAAAAAATTTCAATTATACCGAATGGGGATTTATTAGGAGCATTAGGTATCAGTAAAACAACTTTAAAATAAAAGAATGAAGAAGCTTCTTGTTGCAATATTGTCTTCAAATGTGTTTCGAATCTTCAGAAAAGTTTTTGCCGAATCAGGGTATCTTTGGGAGGTCGCAAGGACCTCCCATGACCTTCCAGGGATGCTACCCTACGCAAAATAAATGTTCACGTATGTTATTAGAAACCTCGTTGATCAAAATAAATAATCCATTGAAGATTGGAAATTTGAACGTTTTCAAAATATTAAATTATACCGTCACGTGCCTCAACTTTGTAAAACTTACAGATTTAATGATTGGTTCGACATACAACGGAGTTAAGGCAACCATGAAATACTTAATTTTGACCGGTAACTTTTGTAAAAAAAAAAATGCATGCATTCATTGATTACTGATAATATTTGCAGAAAATTGGGCAACCTTGGACAAAAGTAAGGTTTCTTTAAAAATATTACGTTCTTCAATGCAGGAAAAAAAGTAGCAGACTCGAAAAGAAGGTTCTGTATTGACTTCGGCTAAGTATTGGAAGTTTAGAACTTTTCTGCACCGAGAAAATGTTTCTTTGTAACACTGAAACACGTGTGTGCAGTATTTGTTAATTTTTATGATTTAATAACGTTATATTTTGTCATTTAATAATTCTAAAAAAATTAAGGATATCATCAGCGTATTACTGCTTTGCATTTTTAGTAAAAATTAAGAGTAGCAGAATTATAGCGCACTATTCGCTAGCTTTTGCCTTATCTTCGATACTTTTGGTCATAAATAATGCTTTGAAGGTGAAACTTAGAATTTCTGACATTTTCAATCTATTTGCTTTTGTTATTATTGTACTTTTGTCTTTTTTTAATATTTCAATTTTATTGTTTCGTTGAAGTGCACCATTCCCACGGAACACGTACTATTCATTTCCGACTTTCGAATTCCGTAAATCAATTTCAATAATTAGTATCAGTTAACAATATTTTAAATTGATTTTTCATTTATTTATGTATTTAAGCATTATTATATACCAGTGAAAAGGATATAAGTAATTTATGAAGGGTCAAAAAATATTTTGCTTTCTATCAAGGATAATATTAAATGCTGCAGCTTTAAATCATCAAGCGTTTAAATGTGATCTATGACTGTACTGAAAGGTTACAACAATATAAAATATCTTTAACGTAAAAATAATTTTAACAATACAACATTAAGAGAAATAGAGAGAGAAAAATAGAGAAAGAGAGAAAGAAAAAAAAAACAGAAGTGTTTTATTCACGTGCCTACTGATAGTTTTTATGCATACATACACACGTACATTATCGGAAGAGATAGCCACCACACTTAATGGTATTGGTAAATTAGCAGTCCTAGGGCTATTAAGTGGTTGGAGAAATGTAGCTAGGGCAGTCCAGAAAGGAAACAGGCAGCACCAGCATGACGCCTGTTTCTTAAATGTGTGGGCATGGTTTTTCTCATTGTCAAGGAGTTCTTATTTATTTTCAAAACTTACTATTTATTTCTAATAAGGTGCACAAAAGTTCCCTATTTTGTTATGCTCTTTTCAAAAAAAAAAAGGAAAGGAAGGAAGACTCATTTACTGAAATTCAGTTTGATAGCGTTGAAAATAAGCACTAGTTGATTGGCAATACATAAAACACTACAATAGTCGAAGTTATGAACTTCGGTAAGTTGACACCCGCTTAATTCGACATATTTTCGTGGTTCCGTCGGGTGTCGAGTTACAGAGGTTCCACAGCATAGTGTTTCGGAAAATACCACCTGCAAGAAAACTCTTAAATATCACCGATAGTTTCCAGGTAACGTACGGGATCACTGGTTTCTAGCAATTTCTTGCGAAAAACAAGGATATTTGTGAAGTTCTTTTTTGTTTCCTGTATTGCTACAAGTTAAATTAATGTAGACTTTTTATTATTATGAAAAAAATTCCCAGCTACCAGTATGAAAATATGCTTGTATTCTTTATTGGGTGTTTCGCCTTCAGCACACTTACTACTCTTCCAGATTGATTGAGTCCAAAACGAGGGAGAAGTGTCCAATCCCTAGATAATGCAGCTTTGCAACAAGTTCAGCCAAATAAGCTGTTCGGAGTTTGCTCGCAATTCTGCCTTAGCTTCTTTCGCATTTGCTAAAATGCTCTAAGAGCACTACTGGCAAACATGGAAGGCACCAAGCTATTACAACGATTGTATCTAAGACTTCTTAGAAGGCTTATTCCATAAACGTGACTGGATTTTATTAGAAAGGTTTTTGAATTCTTCAAAAATGTTATAGATTAATGTCAGCAAGGGTTACTGACTTTAAGTGAGAAATTTTTTTTTCCAGAAATATTAGAGCCATAAATTAGGTAAATTATCTGCCTATTATTTTTCCCAATGTTAAAAATTCAGGAAACTTTCACGATAAACATTCTTGTAAAACAGCGAGTTTACAGGACACAAATTTCTTTACAGTAAATTTTACCAGAAAAAGTAAGAAGTTACAACGCCAGTCGGTATATTTCATGACTTCAGGTGTGAAGAGTATAATTTGTCATTCTCGATCCTTCGCCGAGCCCGTAAATACGGCGTAGTTATCAAAACCGTTCTTATTTTTCTACCGTTAAACTTGTAGTAAAATATGATTTTATTTTAAAAAGTACTGACATGGATGTCAGTATTTTGTACTGTAAAATTTCAGGAAAATTTTTAACAGTGCAGAAACGTTTCGGAATTTCTGTACAGCTTAAAACAAGTAAAATGGAGAGTTGCTCTAACCTACAAAGTAGGAAAGCATCTTCATATAACTGAAATAGTTGTGGAAATAACACTAGACACACTTTTTCCAAAAATCTCTTTCTCAAAAACCTCTCTCCACCATTTGCAAAACACGAAAACGCACTCGGAGAGCAAAAATATGCAAAGCCCACTTCTAATGAAACGGAGACGAATTACCGCAGCCTCCGAACCCAGCGAACAAGAGCAGAGATGTCTTCCTCACACGCGGTAGACATTTGTATAGAATCCCCACGGCATTACCGCCAGATATTTTTCTGTGATGTTCTCTCTTACTTCCCTACTTGAGATTCACTCTTTATGTCCTCCCGTCCACCCCCCAGATCCTCGTTTTGTCTGTAAAGACCTAAAAATGGGCTCAGCAGTTTTGGCACCACTGCGGTGAATCCTAATTTGACAGCTGACGTGTATTGTATGGGATCTGAACATCGATACGCACACTTTTGCTGTGCCCGCAATCTCGGAGATAGGGAGACAATTCGACGTACACATTTTTTTTTCTTCTCTTCTTAGTTCTTCGAGAATTGCGCATGTTGACACTTTTCCCTGAAATGAATCTGGGGACTGAGTGATATTTTATTTATCAAGGAAATGGGCTACTTGAAGTACTATTTTAACTGAAATCTTTTTCCAACTGTCCGTTTTAAAAGATCATAGTGTTTGCCAAATATTTTGTTGAATGATTCGGAATGCTATTTGAAAGATTTCCCTGGCTTACATATTTTTAGATAAATAATATTAAACAACATCAAAATTATGTTACATATACATGTATAAAAATAATGGGAAATATCTTTAGCATACAAAAAAAAAAAGAAAAAGAAAAAAAAAAAAAGACATACTTAGACACAATAGAAAAATGGTGTGTTCAACGTTTTCATTAACGTTTTTGACTACAAAAATGTATGCATTTGAAATGGTAAATAATTATTTTATTTAAACATTAAAAAAAAAAAGAACTTCAATAGATTAATTTGTATTTTGCCCCATTTTTTGGAGCATTATTACTATAAAAACGTAAAATCATTCAAAGTAAAAACGAGGGTGCACTTAGTTACCACCGTCAAAATTGACAGCAAGGTGTGACAATCAAATAATGAACTGGACATGCCCTAGCTGTTAGGCTTTATGTGGAGAAATAATAAAGTATAAAAAATAATTTTAAATCTAAGATTATTTTTATCAACTTGATTCGCACTAAAATTTGGCGAGATTCCCAAAAACACCTGCGGCATCCACGGAGAGCTTTCTAACGACCTATCCCTATAAGCTTTACATGTCCTGCACTGGTTAGCCAATGAACGAAAAGACACATACACTTAAAATGCCATAGTTGTGTGCTCGGTTTTCGTAAAAGTATCCATTAGGAAGCTAGATGCAAAATCATTTGGTACACATCTAGGAAAATATAATGTTGCCTTATTCAAGAAATGCATAAATTAATAAATATAATCAAATGAAATCAAATAACAATAAGAAAGTTTCCGAAAAAACTTCCAATGAAAATAAAAAGGAGGAAATATATTTTTTTCTCACTTTAATATCTGAGTTAATAATCCACTCTTGCTAAAATAGTTGAACTTCAGCTAAGCAACTTAATGTAAAATGTGGAAATGTTCGGCACTTTTATGGGCAATGACTATTAACTTGTCCTCCGTTTCTAAAGCAAAATATTGAATGGGCTAGCTTTCTTTTTTTTAGGGGTTTTAATATTATGCAAGATGCTCAGATTATGTCTAATTGCCTAATCCTAAAATTTTTCTGAAAAACCCTGTTTTGTTGCTTAAACTCTTTAAGGAAACTGAGCTCTAGTCTTTTGTACAAGTATTACTGCTACATTTAGGAAATATAAGTGAGAGTTTCGTTTCAATGAGCAGCACTAGGGTGGAAATCCGAAAAATCATCTCAGATGCTGCATGATAGGAGGAAACATCATTTACCCACTATTAAAAAAAATAATTTAAACAGTGAGCCGAGCAATCCCAGATCCAGTATCCCCCAAGAGGTATTGATTTGTAATGAGGATTTTAATGATCACTACAGATTCCATGTGTACTAGTAACCAAGAGCATATTCAGAGGGTTTTTTATTGACCAGTATCGAGCCCGCTGTTTTTTAGCCACGCTTTCAGCACCTAATTGATCCGGCTACCTCGACATGCAAGAATCTTAGTATTATACAAATTTCTCAGATTATGTCGGTTTGTTGAAGTTCAGTTTTATCAGGGAAAACCCAATCTGGTTTAAGTGAAGCTATCTTCAAAAAATTTTAATGAATAATCTGATAGAGCCATAAGACGCATTCGAGTAGTTTATCGAATTGATAAGTTTTCAGAAGATATCTATTTTGCTACTTATTTATTCTAACGATGAACCTTATTTCTAGTTTCACAAAAGTTCAACTTTTACTAGTTTTACTCATTTATCCTTCCTTACAAATAAGAACTAACTCACATATTCCTAAGCCAGTCTAATGATATTGCAATGAATTCACATTCGAAGTTACTTACTCGAGAAACTCCATGAACTGAATAAGATTCCAGGCTCTTAACAAAGAAGTCCAATACATGAAAGAGACTGCAAGCCTATTTGACCATTATCCACGTACCATCTGTGACCTAAAAGAAAAAAAAAGTGCTTTAAAAAGAAAAAGAACTTGTAAAAAAAGGGTCCTTTCTTAAGAAATCGAGAAACTCTCTCTTTTCTGCGGCCTTAAGGAGGCCGGGGCACTCAACCTAAATGACCTCCCAGAGAATGGGGGCCCAGGACCCCTGGCCACTTCACTTTGTCATTCGACTTGCTGTCCGTCCGTCTTCCGCCATTTCCGAGGTTTTTTTACTCCCTTTTTCCTCTCCGTATTTCCTCCGAAGAATTTCCTGTGCTTTAAGCATTCAAGAGTAAACTAGAGATAGGGTATAATTTTTCATCTGCCCGTCTCTTTTGCTGTGAAGTTCAACTAAAGATTTTGGGCATTAAACTGAAGCGGAATGTATATCTTTCAGATAAAACAAATTAATAAATAGATAAAGTGAAATAGATTTAAGTTAATAAAATTTAAAAGTTAATCAATGAGATAAGTAGATCAGGAAGAGAATAAAGAGTTGAATGAAAATAAAGTAAGTAAATAATAATAATAATAATAAAAAAACTTCAACGGAAATAAGGCGCACGAAATAAGAGAGAGTAAAATAGATAAATAAATAAATAATACAGATAAATTAAGAAATTATTAAAATATTTAGTAAATATTTTTTCTTTTTTTGTCATACATTTTTATTGTCCTAGAAATACTCATATCGCTTTTTCTCATTATGTATCTTTGAATATTTCTGTTTTCCAGGATGTTAAAATAGAATTCATACGATTTTTAACCACTTTCGTCTTATGACGCTCATTAAAAAAATAAATCAAGTGAAATAAAATGCTGTGTCAAAGACATTTTTGAACTGTGTTTTTCAGAGTTACCCCAACCTTTTCATGCTTCGACCCACTGAAAGAATTTAACATAGACCATCGGCCTCTGTTACAAAATCTCCATATATTATTTCTCTAAGCCGAATCCTATACCCGGTCGAAACTCGCTCATTTCTTTATCGAATTGCAAGAAAATTTATGATTTTGAAGCTTATCCCGCGGGCTATTGACGAAAATTAGACCCACCCCCTAAAAAGTGTCGGTTCGTTTTTTATTCAAACTTCAATTTTTGGGCACAAAATTGACTCTATCTAGCGAAATAATTGTCGTATCGTCTCCATTTTGATTTCATTCGAAAGATTAAAAAAAATGCGTTCTTTAGAACGTTTCTCCGCTAGCGCCGCGTAACGAGAATCTCGAAAATCCACGTTTAAGCGACTTATAAGCGATTGAAGTTTGAAAAAGTTAAATTTTTTGCTCAACTGTTAAAATCGTTACATTGTTGTTCAAATCAATTTTAAATGCGACATTTCAAGCCAAGGCTTAGCTCGGTAAACCTTAATTGTAACTTTTATTGTTTCAAAATACTATGGTAGTTTTGCGATAACGTTAGTATTTAGTTTAGTAGTAGCCTTGGGTATTTGATTTTAATATAGGGTATCACTTTTGTAGTAGTTGTAAAAGTGAACGTGTCTTTGATCTTTTTGAATAGTTGTCAGAACGACGGCAGTAGATGGCGATGTTGTGCAAATGAAGCCAATAAAAATTGTCGTATTAAATTTTAAGTTTAGAGTTTTTTTTTTTTTGTTTTTTGCGGAATTCCGCACGGGTCACCTAGTTAAACTTAAAAAAAAAAATCATCTCTTTTTCTTTTTTGATAAATATCATAAAATTTTACAACCAGCTTCCCTTCAGTAATGTAGAGTACAAATTGAATACTTTGACGTTAACCGGTCATCATCCAAATCGGATTGAAAAGTAACGTTGAGTTCATAGAAAGTTTCATGGGCTCTATCGGATGACGTTTTCAGTTATTTAATATGCACGCTATAAGAAAGCAGTAAAAAGAATCAAGAAAAGGAAAATTTCTTCCTGCGTAACCAGAAAATAAACTGCTCCCAATAGAGGAAAATAATATATAGTTGTTTAATCGTAAATCATAAAGGGAAGTTGTTAAAGTAAACGAAATGATCATTATGAAACAATTAAGGAAATTTGCTGAGAGAGAGGAGCTTGATGTTGAACTATCAGTAAAAGATATATTTACTTAAAATTATTTAAAACTCAATTCGTTCTAAAACATCTAATCTATTTCTAGATTTTCATAGGAGGTAATTCAAATGACTAAACGTAAACATACTTCACTAAATAAGAGCCTGGAAGTGTAAAAGACAAAGCCTTAAAAATATTAGTTAGCTCAGAAATATTTTAGAATATATATTATATTAGAATTAGTTAACTCAGGTTCCTTTGACAGGAGACAACTGAAACCATGAGAAAATTTTGGCAGAGTCATTTTAAACGCAGCTGAATTGCGATTTTTAAATTTAAAGGTTTTTTTTGCATGGGCACAATTACGAGCTGGCTGTATTTATCCTCAGTTAAACCCATAGTTATTTTATCCTGAATTTGCTTTGCATTATGACTGATACGCCTCTACTAACCACCCCTGAAGATACGTCGACTCCCTATCAATCCTTGAAACTGCATTGGCCTCCCAATAGTTTGTTGTAGCAGGGACTTTGTGCAAACCTGGTCGAATAGAGCGTGAGATAAAAAAGGAATAAATAATGAATTAATCAAAAGTTTTCTTTCGTGTAATAAAGAGAAACAAGGAGTGGTAAACAATAAATGAATACAAAGATTTCTTCGAAATTTCTTTTGTCATTATAAATAATTTTTGAAACTAGAAAGAAATTTGAAGATGAGTTATTGTGAAATTTTTTCTAATTGCCTTCCATAAGAGCGAGTGATAAAAGGTTATACTATGAATTAACTAGGTCAAAACTTTCCAATAAGTACTATTTTTCTGATGAAATATAAATTGTTATACAATGTATCAATTTGAAATTCTTTTTTACTTTCTTTTAAGTTCTTTGGAAAAAAAAAACAGAAAAAAAAACACTATTTGGATGAAGTACAAAACATTCCATAGAAAGAAAAAAAAACTTGAAGAATTCTATACTTTTTTTTGTAAAGTCGGGGAAAATTATCTGTTGGAAGGATGAAATAATTAGAACATCAAAATTTACGTTGTTTTGAAAACGTATGGATTAATATTTTTGAGGGAAAAGAAAAAGATTAATTCTTGACACTTTCAAGGTTTATACATTATACAGATTAAGTGGAAAATTTTGCAAAGCGAATGTACGTAAAGTAATGAACAAATTAAGGGAACCAATGTTCGTACAATATACATACCATGCATTGAGGTATGTGTAAATTGTTTCCATTAAGGGGTTAAAATAAACAAAACACGTGCAAATTTAGATATCAATGGAAAAAATATGATACGTACGGAATGAATATGAAATATCTTGAATAAATATGAAGAGGGGGGGGGGTCTTGCAAATAAATTAGAGAAAAAAAGGGAATTAATTAAATGAATAAATAACATGCTTTGTATAGGACATATGTTACAGGTATTATCGCATGCGTGCAATCTGAGGGGGTTGAAAAGAAAGAAAGAAGAAAAAAAGTTGACATGCCAGCTGTGATTGTAAAGATGAATTTGAAAACTTGGTAAACAGAACAATGAATGTGAAATATAATGTATTTTCTTCAATGGAAAATTGGCGTATTTTCCTCAAGACTTCACATTCTCAGTGACATTTTTATGTAAAATTTTAAATTATTTTGCTGAGACGAAATAACTATAAGATAAGATTTATATGTTTAAAAAGAAGGAGTATTATTAATTTTGAAAATAAAAAAAATTGTACGCTGTACTAAATCCATAAAATTGTTCAGTTGGATCTGACGCAGGTAGATAATCTTTGGGGTGATTCCACGGTCACGTGTGGGACAATCAGACGGAATTTTCACTAACATTCATGTATGTGTACGAATAATTTATGGCTACAGGTTAAAAATTTTTGAACCCGATGAAAGTACATTGTGCATGTGATTTGTGAAGCAAAAAAATTTTTTCCTAATATCTTTTTTAATTGGTGTTTTTCATCAAAGTATTACTTGTGGGACAAGAGTTTGGACATCAGTTTTTACACTTCACAACTCTAGTGAACACTTCTGCGAATCTGTTATATTCTGGCAGCTCCAATTTTTTTACCATATAGTATGACTTCCTACTAATAATGTTAGCTTTAAAACATAAACACATTTGTAACTATTTTAGTAACTGCCACGTGTGGGACATATTGTGATTTTCTCCCTATTGAATGGATGAAAACAGTTACTAATTCATGCGTAAAACATAATTTATTGTCCAAACCAGAAAATATCTACCTTAATAAGAGAAAAAGCATTAAAAAAATTGAAAATTAAAATTTCATTAAGTAATATACAGAAAGATCGAATTTTAACAAAATATAGAATGCAAAGTAAATATCAGCAGGTGTTTCACTGATAGTCTTTAGAAATAAAATATCAGTCGTTCTAAATGTCCGTAAATTTATAGCAACCTCTCGTTTTACCAGAAATTGGTGGAGTAATAATTTTAACAATCTCTTTTCTTAAGTAAGCAGCTTCGTTTCGTCGTGTAGGCCTATAAAACAAATTGGAAGTTTTTATGACTCCATTACATTAATAAAACATGTGTTGCTTTCTACCCTTTTAAATATTTCCCCCTGGATACGACTTCCCTTTCTAGTAAACAACAACAACTAGTCATTTTAGTTCTTGCTTTGGAATTAATTTCGAGCAACTGTTCGATTGAAATGTGGAAGTCTGTACAGAAATGGCGGCGTGTTCTGTATGTTAGCCTTTGCAATAAATTTCATGGAAGCTAGATATGCTTCTAATACTTGTAGCGTTTTTCCAGGGATTTTTGCTGCGCACTTTTTCTTCGGTCTACTTTTTTCTATCTGGCTATTTCAAGGAAAACGGGAAGTTTCACAATCTGAAAGAAATCCTGTTTTGAAATGGTATTAGGTGCTAATTTTATTTTTGAAACTTCAAATCATATGTACAGTCGAGTCTCGTTGACTCAAAGTCCTAAGGGACCGGCTTAAAGTTTCGAGTTATTGGAAGTTCAAGCTATAGGAAGTTTCTAGTCTTCTGAAAGGTTTAGGAGCCAATGAAAACTTCGAGATGAACGAATATTCAAGTTATGAATCCTCGAGTTATCGAAACTTGACTGTAGCTAGGAATAATTTTTCAGTACTTTTACTCGTTTTTTGAGTGGCAATATGCCTTCAAAGATGGCCGACACCAGCTGAATAATGGAAAGCAGAAACATGCTCATTTCAAATTAAGTTTACTGTGGTTTTATATCAATTTGGATATTTGTACTGTTGTATTTTGAAAAAAAGTGAATGTTTTTTCATTTTATGCCTTATTTTAAGGATTTCTCTGTAGTACAAGGAACATCCTTTTAAAAACTACGATACTAGACAAATACATAGATACCCACAGATGTGGCCATGCCCCCCAAGCTCTATGCGCAAATCCCCCCCCCCCCAAAAAAAATTCTCACCCTCTTATGCTTTTCATTTTTATTTTACCCCTCTTTTTTATTTTATTTATTTTTAAAAATATTTATTTATTTATTTTTAAATATTATTTATTTATTTATTTTAATTATAACTATTATTTTTTTTTACATATTATTAAGTTCGAACTATGCACAAAATAGAATCGCTTTTTTTCCCTTTCAGACATTCCAAGCACACACAAAATAAATATGTAAATAAATAAATAAATAATAATAGAAATAAAAGAAATAATTTATATTAAAAAATGAATTAATGAATAATTTTTAATAAAACACTCTGTAAATAATTTAATTATGAAAATAAATTAATACATAATTGAAATAAAAAATAAATAACTAAATAAATAAACAAATTAGTTAAAAAAAATCCTCCCCAAAAATTTTGATGGCGCAACTTGCGCCATAATCCCCCCCCCCCTTGTGGGCACCCCTGGATACCCAGATCGATACCGTCAAGCTTATAACCTCCGTTTTCTTGTGTCGGGGGTTTAAAGTACCTCTACATAAAAGATAGCACATAAAAAAATAAATAATACTCATGTTTTTTTTTTGCTAAGAACTACTTTTGTTTAAAATGTCCTGAGCGTGAAGTCACGTGTGGGACAACTTTAATTATCTCATAACTAATTACTAAATTGAAATTTTTTCTGATGGTTTTCAGAAATGCTTGCACATATTAAGGTTACTTGCAATCTGTAACGATTTCCAATTTCAGTTTCTAGTTTAGAAGTAATTTTAAAATATACAACTTTTATGTCACGTGTGGGACATCAACTTACGTTAACTTTAACATGTAATAAAACAACTTGTACTGCAGTAAAATACTTAAAATGAGGCATAAAATGAAAAAGACACTCACCCTTTTTTTAAATACAAAATCAGAAATATCTGACTTAATATGAAAACAAAGTAAAAGCACATAGAAACGAGCATGTTTCTATTCTACAGACATTCAGCTGGTGTCAGCCATCTTTAAAGCTGTTGCCTTTCAAAAAACGAAAATGCTGGAAAATTATACCTGGATCTATATGATTTGAAGTTTCAAAAATAAACTTGAATCCTTTCAAACAAGAAATTTTTTCAGGTTATGAAACATCTGGTTTTCCGTAGAATGGCCCTTTGTGTTAACCTGTCGAAAAAAAAGCGGTTATTTTTAATTATTATTGTACGGATGTATTGAAAAACATGATAAATAAGGAATAAATATAAAATATTCCCATCGATCTGGTATAAAGTTTAGGAAAGAAATACATGATGCTTTTATGCGAAGTTTCAATTTATCATTTAAGAATGAAATAATAAAAATGATAGCAATAATAATAAACATGAACAATATTGATAAACATTATAGTAAAAATATGTACCTTTTTTTCAAAAAGAGTGTAGTAAGTTGTCATAATTCTCAATGTTGCTTTGTTACACAGATTAAAAGAAAAATGTTGCACAGTAAGTTAATAGAAAATTTTTGAAACAATAATGTGGCAATTTATGTGATCGAACTAGACAGATTTAATGAAAGATTTAATTGTGTGTTTAAAAAAAAAATGCCATCTTTATTTTCTCTTTCGTTATCGCTGGTGTTATTTTGAACAGAAAATATAATAATTAACAATTAAAAATAAACAAAATAAATAAATAAAAAAATACACAGACGAGAACTGTGTACAGAAATCTTTAAAAAATGAGTTCAAGATGATCTTACTTTAGTTTTCGTGCATACTTATTTGTTATTGTAATTATCTTTTACTTATAGTATGTATAGTTATAAATTTGAGTAAATCTATAATGTAACTTCCTCTGTTAAATTTTTAGCCTGTACGTTACAGTAGACAGACTCGGTTTGAAGTGGTATGAGCACTGATTTTATTTTTTAGTATTTATACATGTTTTCTGCTATTCTTCTTTTGTTGAACATTGGAAGAAATATTAATTACGGTGCAACATATTAGACAACATATTAGACAATATATATATATATATATATATATATATATATATATATATATATATATATATATATATATATATATATATATATATATATATATATATATATATACTAGCTGACCCGGCGAACTCTGTTCCGCCTTAAAAGCAATAAATAAGCAAATTTTTAAACTTATTAAGTTTTTTATTAGTAGATAATGCAAACAAAAATTAAGTACCTGCATTAATCATTCATTTTTTTTCTGTATTTTAGTACATAGGTTGCTCTTCACTTAAGTACCTTGTGATACACAACATTTTTTGTTTTATTATCAGGCGCAAAAACAAACAACGCAGATGGTCTTCCGACCCGTGAACATGCCACATATTATTGACCATATGAAAAACAGTGATGTTCTAGATTCAAACCACAAACTTTTAAGGATTGGCCTTGTGATTTGTTGATGGTCATGACAAATGTAAGACGGATCGGAAATTTAAGTCTTTTAAATTCAAACGGCATATCGATTGGGATCATTGGGATCCTCGGAATGAGCAATTGTTTCTGACAGCTTATCACATAAAAATTTCAAGGGAAGTAACGCGTTTGTATGTAATTTACTTCACAAAAATGTCAAACAACACTCAACGCATCGCTAACTTACAACCTGTTTAATGCGCTCCGGAAACTGCCAGAACGTGTGCTTTATGTCGCTCAACCATGGAGGTGTCAAAAAAAGGCTTAGTAAAAAGGCGAAGTCAATAAGACATTTTTTCTATTTATGTAACTGACACACATAAATTATAGCCTATGTCCGTCTCCTGGCTCTAAGCTACCTACCCACCAATTTTTAGCCATATCGGTACAGCCGTTCTTGAGTTATAAATAGTGTAACTAACACGACTTTCTTTTTATATTATATAGAAGATAGAATAGTAGTGAGAAGAACAACCTCTTTAACTGCAGCCCAGGAGCTATCCCACCAAGCGCTTTCCACCTCTTGGCCTCAGAGGTGTAAAAACTCTTAAATGGCAATCGTTTCTGACAGCTTATCACATATAAATTTCAAGGGAAGTAACACGTTTGTTTATAATTTACTTCACAAAAATGTCAAACAACACTCAACGCATTGCTAACTTACAACCTGTTTACTGCACTCCGGAAGCTGCCAGAACGTGTGCTTTACGTCGCTCAACCATGGAGGTGTCAAAAAAGATTTGGTAAAAAGGCGAAGTCAATAAGACATTTTTTCTATTTATGAAACTGACACACATAAATTATAGCCTATGTCCGTCTCCTGGCTCTAAGCTACCTACCCACCAATTTTTAGCCATATCGGTACAGCCGTTCTTGAGTTATAAATAGTGTAACTAACACGACTTTCTTTTTTATATATGTTACGGCCAAAGCCCGAAATCCGGCCACTTCGCGAATTGGCCGGCCATTTCGCGCATTGGCCGGGGCTTGTGGCCAAAGTCCGATGTACTGGAAATGAATTGCGTATATGCGACTTTGGCCGGCCACTTCGCGAAGTGGCCGGAACTCCCTGGCCAATGTGCGATGTGCTTGCTGTTCGATGCAGTTGCACTAACAAGTGCTAAACAAATTGCAGCAGGTGTAAAAATAACAAACTCTTCTGCAATATTCGAAATGCCATAACATTTTGTTTTTTTGTATCAAATGATGATAGTCATAATTTTCTGTAATAAACTAATTCAGTAGATAATGTGATTATTTTTTTGATTGTTAGTTTGTTTTCTCCAAGGAAGAGGAAATTTTCATAAGAGACCATGAGTTTTTTGGTGTGAGATCTTCACGCTACTACCCACCTTAGCCTTTTTTCTGATGGACGATCCTAGGTGCCTAAGAGTGCGGATATCTCCCAAAAACTACTCTGTGGCAGTAGCGGCTTTTAGGGGGGGGGGGTGGAGGGCTTCCAAAGGGATTAAAATAATTTTAAAATATGTTTAATGTTCAATTGCTTTTTAATTTCTCTATAACATTCGTAAAAATTTTTGAACTATGTCTTTAAAAAAAGCTCATGTACAGCATATTTGAATAACATCACTTTGGTTTGCTATGGGAATAATATAGCAATCAGGGGTTAGAATACTCAGGGTTTGCTAAATCAATGGTACATAATATACACTAGGTGGCCAAAAGTATCCGGACACTTTCAAAAATTCACATTCTTACATATAGCTCGAGAAATAAGTGATCAATTGTTCTTTAACTTTAGTCATACAAAATATAGGCTTCACCGAACATTTCCAAGTTGAAATTAAATTACCCTTGCATTTGGGGGACGGCAAGAAGGGGGTTGAAAGAAAAACCGCTTTTTGACCATAACTCTTCGAAAATAGCTCGGAATAAGCTATCAATTTCAGTAATTAATTAGCATACTATGTATAATTACTGTACAAATTTTTATGAACGTACCACTCTTACTTCTGAAGATATGAAACATTTTTGAAAAAACGGCAATTTTATTTGAAGGGTTTTTGCTCATAACACGCAGAGTTTTTGATCAAACCTTATCACAACTTTAGGAAAGATGACAAAATACAAAAGAAAGAACATACTAAAGCGGTAAATAAAAATATTAAAAATTCGATGAGATATGAACGTTAAACGGAAATAATTTTTCACGGCGCATGCGCGAGCGACAGAAATTTATAACTACAAAAATATTGTAGCCTGATTTATACTGCATCTTATAAAAAAAGTTCCAGTTGAATATCATGAAAACTGAAAAAGATATCAGCGATCTAGTGAGCTGTATTTCATTCATTCGCAGACAATACATAAATAATGAGGGGTTGTCCACAAATAGTGTGGTGACAATCGATCATTTTTTTTCAATGTTAAATTGTATACAGTTTGAAAATTTATATTCGGCACAGAAAACACATTTCGTCTGTTCGGCCAAAAAGACCTTATACGTAGGTTTCCAAAAGTATCCGGACACCCTCTGAAACGTTAGTTTTGAACGACGACGCAATAACCTTTAATTTAAAAATAGCTCTTTGTGGACAGACCCTCACTATTTATGTATTGTCTGCGAAATGAATGAAATACAGCTCACTAGATCGCTGATATCTTTTTCATTTTTCATGATATTCAACTGGAACTTTTTTTATAAGATGCAGTATAAATCAGGCTACAATATTTTTGTAGTTATAAATTTCTGTCGTTCGCGCATGCGCCGTGAAAAATTATTTCCTTTTAACGTTCATATCTCATCGAATTTTCAATATTTTTATTTACGGTTTTAGTATGTTCTTTCTCTTGTATTTTGTCATCTTTCCTGAAGTTGTGATAAGGTTTGATCAAAAACTCTGCGTGTTATGAGCAAAAACCCTTCAAATAAAATTGCCGTTTTTTCAAAAATGTTTCATATCTCCAGAAGTAAAAGTGGTACGTTCATAAAAATTTGTACAGTAATTATACATAGTATGCTAATTATTTACTGAAATTGATAGCTTATTCCGAGCTATTTTCGAAGAGTTATGGTCAAAAAGCGGTTTTTCTTTCAACCCCCTTCTTGCCGTCCACCAAATGCAAGGGTAATTTAATTTCAACTTGGAAATGTTCGGTGAAGCCTATATTTTGTATGTCTAAAGTTAAAGAACAATTGATCACTTATTTCTCGAGCTATATGTAAAAATGTGAATTTTTGAAAGTGTCCGGATACTTTTGGCCACCTAGTGTATATCACGATTCATTCATTCATTCATCTGCGATGGAAAAAAGTGACGATTTCGTTTTGATAATTTTTTGTTTTAAATCATATTAACGGTTGTTTCTAAATAATACCGTGCATCATTTACTAATTAGGTTAAATAATATTGTATAATTTGACATAATTTTTAATAGTGTTTCCCAACCTTTTTGAGTTCATCGCCCCCTTCAAGACGCTGACTGACACTTATCGCTCCCCCCCCCCTTCCTCTAAAAACCAATAAGTTGACCCAAGTGAACATCGATATTATTAAAAACATAAAAACATAACTTTAAGTTGAAGTAAAATGTAATCAATAAAGCAATTATAACCAATCACTTTTAAACTAAAAATATTAATAAAGAAATAAAAATACCTTTATTATTTTTTCCTTTCACAAAGTGAGCTGATATATAACTGAAGCATTTGAAGGGAAACATCTAAAATTTTCGACGTACTTTTCAAAAAACAGAAGTACATTTTTCAAGAAATATTATTTTCTTTTCTACACTAGACTCAGGGGGAACTAAAATCGTTGAAACTAAAATTTTGAATTAAAACAAATTGACAACTTGAAAATTTATAAAATTAGCAATTAAATGACAAAATACTTCCTAAGGTTCATTCTAGGTGCAAGGAGGAAGCTCTTAAACTTTAATTTTAAGTTCAATTAGTTTTATTCGAATTCAAAAAGCGCAAAAAATGTATTAATGGTTTTTAATTAATTTCTTCGTTAATTAATGTCATCCGAAGACGCCACCTAGCTCAAGACACTCCGATCAACTCTGAAAAACCGGTTTCGTACATGTTTACAATTTTGGTTTTCGCTAGTTTTATTTCTAATTTTTTTTTCTCTTCTAAATACCCATTGCCCTTTAAGAATTTACCGCCCCTTTGAGGAGTCCAATCGCCCTTCAGGAGCAATCGCCCCCATGCTGGGAACCACTGGTTTAATAGTTGATCGGCTTAAAATATTAAAATATTTTTTTTCACCCACCCCCTTTTTTTTAATTTAAAGGAAATTTGTGAGATTTTTTTTATAAAAAATGTAGGGGGGGGGGGAAGCACTTTCACTTTTCTGGGTCCCCATAAAAACTATTTCTGTATCCGCCCCTGCTCTGTGGCAGATATAATGGGATTATCATTAGCGTTATGGTAAACAACTACAAAATGTGACATGTGAAAAGGTCATGACACAAAAAATGTGTCACTACCTTTTTTTCTAACTTTGGCCGATCGCCTCTAGCCAGTTCGCGAACTGGCTGGCCAAAGCCCGAAATGAAGGAAATTTCGGACTTTGGCCGGTCATTTTGAGGCGATATTGGCCATTTCGCGAAGTGGCCGGCCACTTCGCGAACTGGCCGACTTCGGGCTTTGGCCGTAACATATGTTTATATATATATATATATATATATATATATATATATATATATATATATATATATATATATATATATATATATATATATATATATATATATATATATATATATATATATATATATATATATATATATATATAATAGAGTACGTAATATTTAAATACAAAGATTTACAGCTGAGGTGTGTATGTTTTAACACAGTGTACTGTCCGGTTCATAATGATAACTATCCTACCATTAATCTGATTTAAAAACAAACCACTTCCATGTCTGGAATGACAATGGTGAGTTTGCGTGGAACCGACGAACCTTAACTTTTGCTGCTCTTTCTGCGGTGAGATACATTCTCGATGCTTTAAAAGGATAACAGGAAACCGCAGCAGACCAGAAGAGTTGGGAAATGATTAAGCTGTGAGAGTTTACTTACATAATAACACAAATAATTTAGTAAGGAAATGAACGAATGTGGACAATTGTTAGGTCTTGTTAATACCTAAATGCCGTTAAACTTACATTTTTGTTTAGATAACAATTATATTCGATATATTTTAAACCAAAACTCAAAAATTTCTTACAAGTATTATTGCTTAAACCGAAAATAAAGTGCTTCTTACGATGACTTAAATTACTCACAGCGTTTTAGTGATCGAGCAAAATGAGTTGCGAAATATTTTTTCCACGCATAACACGACGAGTGAAAAGATACTATTTTTAAGTTATAACGTAGGAGGTAACAAAATATATTGGGGATTTTAACTGTATGAAGAAAATACCAATTAATTTTGGAGAGTAAATTGCTCGATTTTCACCTGTGCTTTATGCTTTTCCACTTACAGACAATCTACCGCAAAACTGAATGCGGTTCAAGTTTTCTTCAACTTAAATAGTTACATAAATAAATAAGAGCACAAAAGACATAATAAAATTAAAAAAGTAGTAAATATACTTTAAACTTCGATTTATTACGAGATGTCCCCACACACATTATATATATATATATATAATATATATATATAATATATATATTATATATATATAATATATTATATATATATATATAATATATTATATATATATATATATATATATATATATATATATTATATATATATAATATATTATATATATATATATAATATATTATATATATATATATAATATATTATATATATATATATATATATATATATATATATATATATATATATATATATATATATATAATATATATATATATATATATATATATATATATATATATATATATATATATATATATATATATATACGATTGCTAAAATACTTCTTGGAAGATACAAAACTCATTTATGTTGCGATATAATTATATATATCTTATTTTACTACGTGAATAAGTTATATAGCTATATTACTGTGTTTAGGCTCAATCGTATTATACTCTTAGTGAGTCAGTTTTTTGAAGAAATAGAAGTCTCAAACTACTGTTACAAACTGTGTTAGTAAAATCTTTTTTTTAAGTTAGTTTTACTTAGAAATCCATAATATCTCTGAAACGATTTTTGACTCATCGCAAGTATTCGCTTATTGAATATAAATTAAAAAATAACTAGCAAAAAATAAAGCTATAACTTATTGAAAAAAAAAACCGAATAAGAGGTAGAGAGGGGGTGGTCCTTAAGGGTCAAACTAAATAACACAGAGCTAATGTTGACAGTATGTTTTTTCATGCGGAGCACATTTATATAACCTTTCTTTCGTGAAGTTGACTGATTAAATTAAGTGTTAAATCCTGTCATCGTCGTTTCTCGAGGCACCGACTCTGTTTTTCTGAGGGAACGACCCCCGAGGAAGAGCAGTAAAGCAGATCAGATTCACCGGATCTCCTCTCCAGACAATAGTGCAGTTGCGGTGCCGACCACATCGTCCATAAAAATTCCCCCAAACAATGAACTGTGGACGGTCGCCGAATACGAATATCTAATTATGCGACTCTTTGGAACGTCCCACGTGACCTGGCCAATCGTCTATCTTCCCCTTTTGTCCGCTCAAAAGAACCCCCTCTCCACACCAGCTACGAGGATTCTTTTTTATTTTCGCTACAGATTAGTTAGTTACTTGTTCAGGTGGTGCGATAAAAAAAATAATAATGCGATGTATATTTTGCTGCTGACATATCTGACAGAGTGATCGAGATCAATTAATCATCGGATTCAATCCAATGAGTTCCTTCTCAGCTTCTTTGAGAGTTCTGATTCCGAATCTCCTCGCTAAGTAGCCGAAGATGGGAAAATTACATATAATAGAGCTAAGATTTCTCTTTAGATGGTTACACGATAATTACATGTATTGCATGAAATATATCTATGTAAAATGTATCCGAGAATGAATGCTGTTGAAAAATAGTATTTTGTGAAATATGCGCATCACTAAAAAGCATTGTTTTTGAAATATTTATTATCCCAGGGGTGTCCATCCCTCCCAAGCTTAATGGTGCAAATTCCCCCTCCCCGCAAAGTTTTCACAACTCTCTTGTGCTTCTCATTTTTACCCCTCTTTTTTATTTTATTTATTTTTTCAAATATTATTTTTTTTTTTTTTGAATTATAACTATTAACTTTATAAATTATTAATTTTTTAAAAATTCGAATTATGTGCAGAATAGAATCGCTTTTTCCCCTTCCAGACATTACAAGCACACACACACACACGCACACAAAGAAAAAAAAAAGAAATAAAAGATAATTCAAATTAAAAAAAAATATAAAAAATAATTTAAATAAACAAATACATTAGTTAAAAAAATCCCCCCAAAAATTTTGCTCCATAAACCCCCTGTGGGCACCCCTGCATTATCCACTCATTTTATAAAAATGAAAATTCACGTCGTAACTATAGAAAACTGCCAACTGCTAGCAATCAAGATTTTCAGAGAGCCTGTTTATAATTAATTATATAATTCCTTACTTAATCAACATCTACTGAAATACATAATCCTTTATTAAAAAGATTGCAATATTTTCAGTCAAAGTGTTCATTAAATGCTCAGAAATCTTATCCTATAGAAAACTTTCATGTTTTCTATTAGAAGTTTATCTCAGTAACAATTAATACTAAGGATCCGTGTTTAGTTAGTGATGACTTAATCAAAAATTACTTATTGTTGCCAGGTAATGAAATTTCAGAAAATTTATGATATGAACTGTACCTAAGTAAGTCTCAGAATAAAATTAAGCTATTGATGTGCTCTAAATAAAATATTATCTTCATTTTTTGCAACATGGGTGATTTTTCAGTTTTTCCCCTTTTTTAAATTTTTTCTAAAAGCAATATATATATATACAGGGTGTCCACTCCAATCGTGGACCAATAGCTAATTTCTAAACCTTTAGAGATAAGCATATAGTTTATTTAGGAAAAAATCTCCAAATTACGAAAGGAATTTCGGGTCTATTCAATGTTTTTCAAAAAATCAAATTTTGAAAGAGTTACGAAATTTAAATTTTTATACAGCCCCCCAGTCCTATCAATCATATTTTGTAAAACATTCTTGACACTGTAACGTTTAAAACTAAAAAAAATTCACTCTTCTACGACAAAAATTGACCGAGTTATGACGTTTTGAAAAATCAAGATTTTGAAGGATTTCGCATACGGTCCCTAAAGCGATCTCTCGATGACGTCATGAAACAATGTCAAATCTTGATTTTTCAAAACGTCATAACTCGGTCAATTTTTGTCGTAGAAGAGTGATTTTTTTTTAGTTTTAAACGTTACAGTGTCAAGAATGTTTTACAAAATATGATTGATAGGACTGGGGGGCTGTATAAAAATTTAAATTTCGTAACTCTTTCAAAATTTGATTTTTTGAAAAACATTGAATAGACCCGAAATTCCTTTCGTAATTTGGAGATTTTTTCCTAAATAAACTATATGCTTATCTCTAACGGTTTAGAAATTAGCTATTGGTCCACGATTGGAGTGGACACCCTGTATATATATATATATATATATATATATATATATATATATATATATATATATATATATATATATATATATATATATATATATATATATATATATATATATATATATATATATATTTATTTATTTATGGTTTTGACTATTTTCTTTCTCTACAACTTATGTTCCTTGTTTGTAAGAGTTGTAGTCGTTTATGAAAAGAAGGTTCAATAAAAATAATTATGATCCACAATAGCACACCCTATTAAATAGCAAAGACGACCTCAGATTCTCCTGTACTGACCATAATATTGGAAACTGCTAATAATTCAATTGTTTTTGAATTTTTTATTCTGTTTCAGTAAGAAAACACGACAATGATTTGTAAGCACTTTTTTTTCCGCGGCACGTTGAAATTTTTTATAGCTCTGTATTTTGAATAATATTTTAAATAAAATTTTAAATAACATCAGGAGCACTTATCTTGTTATACGTGAAATTCTTGCCAAATGTTATTAAAATCATGGAATTACTCTTGAGTAAAATAGATTTTAATGACATAAATATTTGCTTAAATTAAAAAAGTTGAAGTGATTTTTTAAAATTATTTTCGAAAAACTTAATGTATGTGTTCCATTTACTTAGATTTCATGCTTTCAAATTTATTTAGATTTTGAAATTTCAAATTTATTTGAATCTGAAACACAGTGAAACTCAAATTTTGCAGCTGACAAACATTTGTCGCTATAGAATTGCTCCCCTTGTCTATTCATAAGTCTGTCATTGCAGATGTTACAAAGGAACTGTTAGTATTCTGAATGAGAAATTAAGTAAGTCCATTTACGCCATAAATTTTATTTCTTAAAAATTGACACATACTGTAAAAAATAGATGTTGTTTGTATAGTATAACAAAGCCAATTTTATAGTAACAAACTAAAAATTGCTAATTTAACAGTAATAAACTGTAAATTGCTAATTTTACAATTTATTACCGTACATTTGACAGTTTTAAACTGGAACTTCTGCTGCCAGTATTATACTGTTGTTTTTACAGTAAAATACAGGTTATTTTGTAGTAATAAACTATAAAATTGAGCCAATAAACTGTAAAATTGCTAGTTTTATAGTTTATTACTGTGAATTTTACAGTTTTAAATTGGAGCCTCTGTTGCCAGTATTATACTGTAAAAACAACAGTTTATTTTTTGCAGTGTATGGTTTCAATTTATTATTCTAAATATCAGATTTTCAGAAAGGATATACAACACTCTACATAAACCAGCGTGATTTCTTCAAATTTCGATTAATTATTGACCAAGATATATGAATGGGTAATAACTGAGTTGAGCAATAGCGTAGCCGCTCTCATCGACCGCACTCATTAAGCTTCGCCTCTTTAAATGATCAAAATTTAGCGACTCGAAACAACCCTATTTTCTTCATTGCAAAAGCATTCTTAGCTGTACTGATTATGACTCTTCATTGGATTAGAACAATCACAAGGACTGCGCCCATAACTGCTGGTGTTTTAGTCATCTTTTAAATATAGCTCCCGTATTTTTGAAATTAATAATCTTTTTAGCTAGCTACAATTTTGGCTAATTGTTATTTTTCCCCATATTTCAAATTCTGATGTTTTTTCAAGTATGCTCCACTACTAAAGATGTTCGATAGAACAAGAGCTCGTTTGTTTGAAGAATTTCCACTGCTTAACTTGTACATATAAATTAAACGCATTTTTATTCATATATATGTTTTTTTTTTTTTGTAGTTAAATTACAGAAAGCTCATAAAAATACTTTTCGCACTTACACATTAAAAAAATATATTAATAACGTGCCATTGATCCATTTCAGTCATTGAAATCAGCAGAACTATCCTGAACATTTAGTTTTACTTCGAAGTTGACGGTTTAGTTAATCGTGTTTAGTTAAAAATTGTCATAAAAGCAAAAAAAAAAAAACTTCTTCCCATTTGCGTAGGAAAAAAAGCACTAGGTACTTTTTCGTTACAATTTTTAAAAAGAATGTCTTACCCTTGTGTATTTAGAGCAATTATATCGCATCTTACATTTAAAAAAAAATTTCAAGCATGAGTTTTTGATGCTAATTGTTACTTTTCGAGAAAAATAATTCTTTTGATGAAAAACAGATCTCAATTCCTGACATTGGGAAATTTACGAGCCATTTAAGGAAGCTATTAAAATTCTGTCCATTTCCGTAAAAAATTCTACCACGTGCTCGAAAATTTTAGTTTGAGACAATCATGACAGATTTAGTCAACTTTTAAGTAATTCCTTTTGCGCAATAATTAAAAAAAAAAAAAAAAGCTGATGTGAAACACGATGAAAAGTTCTTGGTTTTAATTTAGCCTTACAAGTGTTTACGACCGTGAATCTACAGGAAAAGGGCTAAGGTTAACTTAAATAAAAATCGATTTTTTTTAATTATATTTAATATTATTTTTCTGACATTAGACACCAATGTCCGTGTTTTACAGTAAAATTTCTTGCGTCATTAGGGTACAAGTTAAAAAAAAAACAATTTACTTAGTATTTACAAAATAGCACGTTTTCACAAGTACACCAGACTAGATCAAAGAAACCATTTACATAACTAAGAGAGACTGAGAGAGGAGAGCAAATAAAAAATAAGAAATAATTTACATTTTTTTTTATTTTTTGGAGAAATAATAATGATACAAAGTCTACAGAAATCGTTCAGCGGGGAAATAAAAGAAAAAAGAAAACAAAAAAGAGAAAATAAGTTTAAACTCATAAAAATATTTCGGAGCAAAAGTAAAACAGTGTGTTTTATTTTAATCTGAATTTTCAAAACAATTTAAAACACAGATTTTTATTTTCTCTTTACGGTGCCTTTTTAACGCATCCGAAGATTCGTGTCAACTGCTCCCATAGAAACTTTTATTCAAGTTTAAAGATCCCGCACTTCTTTTCAAGAGCGGCAGCATCGTATGGAGGGACTGGCGCGGAGGGATACATCTCCGACAAACGAAGCAGACGATTCTGTTGACGCCTCTCGCGAGGCGATTTAGCAGAGAGAAGAGCGTGGCACTCCCGTCGAAGCGAACCGTCGCGGTTAAAGTTAAAACTGAAAATCGAAGAAAAACAACAAATAATCGCGTGAAGCAGCGGGCTCTGCTGAAAACATTTCCGCAGACGACTGGTAGGATGCTGTGATCGTTTTCCCTTCCCGGCATAGCAGCGATCGGCCGTCGTCAGGTTGAGAGAGAGGGGAAAACAAAACAAAAACAAAAAGTGTTCGAAAGTGTTCGAAGTAGGCCTAACCGGGCACGGCACCCGATGCACTTGTCGGCGGAGAGCGGCCGCGATGCGATGGCCGAGTTCTTCGTGCCCGTGGAGCGGACTCTGACGGAGGTGCTGAGCGAGCACCCGGGCGAGCTGGTGAAGACGGGCAGCCCGAATGTCGTCTGCTCGGCCCTCCCCACGCACTGGCGCTCGAACAAGACGCTGCCCGTCGCCTTCCGGGTGGTCAGTCTCGGGGAGGTCCTGGACGGGACGGTGGTCACGGTGCGGGCCGGCAACGACGACAATTTCTGCGGCGAACTCAGAAACGCGACGGCCGTCATGAAGAATCAAGTAGCCAAGTTCAACGATCTCAGGTTTGTCGGACGCAGCGGAAGAGGTAAGATTCTTTTGAAAAAAAAAAAAAAAAAATATTTTTTAAAAACCTGGACACTTACATGGGCAATTCCACGGTACAGGCCTGTCATTTAAAAAAAACTATTAGGGGTGTTCAAAATATTTGTACTGAATGCTAATTTTTCCACAAAACAACAAAAGTCATGCCCACACATATGGAAAGACATTTACTTCCCAAAGCCAAAAGGGGGTTAATTGCCCATCTTGACCTCTTTAAATCACTGACTTAGACCTGTAACAGAAGTATCATAGTTGTCCAAAACACTCTTCCAAGATATATTATATTCTTGCTTCATTGAATGAACTTTATGAAGAATATAGAGTGTATATTTATTCTAATTAATATAAAATTTTGAAGGTTTCCCAAAAAATTATTAAACTGATATTATATCTGAGATACAAAAAATCTGAGATGGACTACCGAACTAATCCAAATAAATAAATAAATGAATAATGTTTCTGGAAATTTTGTAAACCTAAATGCATTACATAGAAAAAAAGTTTATGATCTTCTTAAAGTGTATGCAATGAAACAAGAATAGAAAGTAGTTGGAGTCTTTGCATGGTATTTTGTGAAACAAAAGACACATTTATAATAAAATATATCTGCCTGTAATATTAATAAAATTTGTTATTCATATTTGAAATTTCATGGAAAAATCTACAACGGCTGATTAATAGGCTTGTAGTTCTGTCGCAAAACATTTTGAGGGTCCTTTTTAGAGATGAATAGAAAGGGTAAAAGGTTTGCCATGTGCCTTTTTGAATGCCATACGGAGTACCTTTCTGTTGAGACATTTGCTTCCTCTTAAATCCGCCCACCTAAATACATGTATTGTACGTTTCGTGTGCAAGTAGAGTCAATCAAAAAATTTGAGTCTGTGAGATTTATTTGTCTCTTTGTCATTAACTCGTGGAAAAAAACAGCAGTTTTCATTGTGATAAAATATCTAAAAAAACATTCTGGCATAGAAGAGATCCTTGATTCTAGTAGCGTTGTAAAAGAGTTAGCGCATATCTTTTGTCATTCAGTTTCGAAGTTGGCCTATATGTGGCCTTCGTGTCAGCTCACAACCTTTTAGTGTGAAAAAAAAAAGTCAACATGAGAATAATCTCATTTTTACTTTTTATTCACGGGTGACTTGATTGGTGTGCATTTTTTAATGTACAGATCTTTTAAAACACATCAAATTCAAGAAAATACAAGGATTTTTAAAAAACCTCAATGTATCCATTATATAGGAGGGAAAAAAAGAAAGACCTCCTTCAGATGCTGGAACTTTGCAGCCAAAGTATCAAAAATAAATAAATAAATAAATAATGAAAAAGTTAATTTTGAAAACCTATCCATCCTTTAGTATGATATTATTTGTTATTTAAATAATTCCCAATCATTTTCCCTTTTTTCTTTGAGACTTCGTTTTTGTCCCTTAATTCATTTTCAGTGGCAACTTCAAAATGGCTAATCAAATAAATCTATTTTCTATACCAGCAACTAAATAGTGTTCACTTTTCTTCCTGTCAATACAAACATATGTTTGGATTTTCATGACTCTATAGTTGACCTCGTTGGGTCCAATAATTTACATTTGACATCGATGGAAAGTTTCGGTTGGATGACAAAGACGACTCACAGAAAATCGTTCCAAGTTTTTTTTAATAAAAATATAACTTGATTTTTGGCTTTCAAGTAAACCTACTAAGCTCATTTGTTGTTTTCCAAGTTAAGTAAACAACTACGCTAGAAAAACAAAAATAGAAGATTAATTTGAGAACTATTGAAGGCGAATTGAGTCATTCTCTCACCTCCCTCAATTGTGACGACTATGCGGTTGCGACATCCCTGTATCAATTTTAATGCGAAACGTTGAACTCATTTGTATTGATTATACACAAGATCCTTGTTATTCCATTAAAAGTTTACAAAACTCATCATTAACTCCAACTTTAACTATGTATGCAAGAGAACTTATTTGTAAAAGCTAGAGCCGCTATATAGTCTATATAGGGGTTTTAGTAAAATCGTTTCTGTTTATTTCAAGCAGTGTAGCACACGCCCCGCTGTACAAGTACCTCAGTTATTAGTTTTTATAATTATATCCACGTATGATTTTTTTAGAACAATTTATTTGCAAAGAAGTGTCTACAATAACAAACAGTAATTTTCTGCTTATTTCTGCCAATAAATATAATAATTTACGAGGTTTTCTCTTTTAGATCAACTTGGTTTTTAATTTAAATCTCCTAAAAGTCTTCAAAAGCAAACATTTTAAAAGAAAATTTCTTACATATGTATATCTCTCTTGCATGTGTAGTATAACGACCCTTCAAGTTTTAGAAAGTGAAAGGAAGCTTAATTTCTTTGAGTAGTGTTTTCTTCAAAAAATTAAATCAAAGGTTAATTTAGCTCTTTTAGAAATCTTTGTATCATAAAGTTTAAAGCACTTTATTCACCCTTTTAGACAGATAATATATATTTACTAAGAGCAGTATAAAAAGTCAAAGAAAATATCATCCCGACGTTGAATTTTATCAAATAAAACTATAAAAAGAATAATCTTTTTATATAGAGAAAAAAAAAGATATATATTTACAAACCTTTTCTTTAATTACTCATAGATGCATAATGTAAGCACTAACTAAGTCAAGGGCAGGTTCAATAATTCATTTATTTTTCCTTCATTAAACGCAAATCAGGAGTTTACCTTTTTATATGATAAAAAAAGTTTTATCCCGCGCTTTACCTCTTTAGCGATGGAGCTGCAAATCACAATATTTCTAGGTTTTTCGCTGAAATTCAAAATAAACTTAAAAGGAAATGGTCATGGTGGTAGTTTCAAATCAAACAATGGTTATCCTAACTAATTGCGTAATATTTTGGGCTTCACTTTTTTGTTTGAATACATTTCGTACTGTAAGCATTTCAAGCTTTTATGACGTGGATGCCTAAAAATTTGGTTTTTGTACGATGCGTTTTTCTTCAAGTAATATTTGCAGTGGAATACTGATAACATGCAAAACTACGAGGAACGTATAACATTTTTAGATTTTATTTGAAGTTCGTGTCATCAATGCACAAGTAAAGAACACCATTTTAAAGAAACTAAATAAAAGTTCAATTTAACTAAATAAACAAATGAAATATTTCAAATATAGTAAGTTCTTCAGACTCTATCAATGTCTGTAAATCTCACATTGAAAATAACTTTTAGGTTAAACAGTTGTCCTTTATCCTGAAGAAACCTTCTCCTTAGAAACTTGCCAAAGATCATTTTTTGAGTTTTTTCTGTTCCAATTTATCTTAAATGCTGCATAATACAAAGTTGCATTTTCTTTTTAGTAATTCATTGTTACCTTTTAATAGTGCTACAGTTCACTAATGACTCAGTTAAAATACCTTTCATGTTGAGTCAAAATGACAGATTAGCATTTCGCGAATTGTTCCAAGAGATTTTTATGTTTAGTTTGAACATTAAAGTCCCCCAAACGTGGCAATCAAAATCCTTAATCTGTAAGTTAAACATCAAAGATAAAAAAAGGATCATTTAATTTGATTTACGAATGGGGAGAGTAATTAAACAGTAGGGTTTTTGGAATCATACCCCTAAAATCCGCCATCCGTGCATCTCCGTTCATTTCAAGCATCACCGCCATACATTGCTGAAGGGTACGACCCTTAACGTTAGTATACTTGTTATATGTACAGTAGAACCTCGCTTATCCGTCCTTTGTTTTCTAGATCTCCGGATTATCTGGATCAGATTAAAGGCCTTAAAAATAATTTAGTTCCCTAAGAAAGTTTTAAATTATGATAGCAGGAACGAAACTATAAGTACACTGAACATTCGCTTTCTCTTTTCATCTGTTGAAGAAAAAAAGTTGGGGTTACCGTGATTTATTCAACCGTCACATGTGCTTGAGCCAGATGATAGTAGACCAATTTTGTGTTAAAAAATGATGCCAAAAGCTATTTGATATTTTTAATGTCTTGTAAACAGTTCTACATGACTTTGTTACAAAATACGGTTTTTTTTTTATCGTACTGAGAGATAAATATGTATATCAAAGGGTTTTCTTCTCTAACCATACTTATTACCGGCATTATCTGGATTACATTCGGTCCCACTTAGTGCAGATAAGCGAGGTTGCACACTGCAAAAAATGAACTGTTGCTATTACAGTATAATACTGGCAGCCGAGGTTCCAATTTAAAACTGTAAAATGCACAGTAATAAACTGTAAAACCAGCAATTTTACAGTTTCGTACTGTAAAGTTAGCAATTCTGCAGTTTATTGCCGTAAAATTTAACTACTTTACTGTAAAAGCAACAATATAATACTGGCAGCCGAGGTTCCAATTTTAAACTGTAAAATGCACGGTAATAAACTGTTAAATTAGCAATTTTACAGTTAACTGTAAAAGCAGAAATTTTACAGTTTATTACTGTAAAATTAGCAATTTTTACAGTTTATTGCTATAAAATTAGCCGTATTATACTGTAAAAACAGCAATCATTCTTTACAGTGCAGTGTATATTATGTTACCATGAAAAATAAAAATCGTAGAATATTAACTTTGTTGGTGATTCACAGGATATATTCGGTCTTCCGCCAATGTTTTTGGCATGTGAATGTTGATACTCACCGGCTAATGTTCACATTTACCTGATTTCGGCCTTTCAAAGTTTCATGTATAGATAAATTGCTTGAATCGAAAATTTGGGATAAACACAGGGCCGACGAGAGGTCATGTCAGCCTAGTCAGGAACTAGAAGCCTGGCCTGATATGGGACCCAACTTGGATTTGGAGTAGTAAAATTTTTTTGAGAGGATTGGACTTGAAACTAAACTGACAAGGGGAACGTCGTTGCTCTCGGCGACCCTGAATACGCATTGAAGGAGTAGAAATATTAGAGAACACTCAGGCGATGATTTAAAATCACATAGCATTTCAGGGTCAGAAATGTATTCTTCATCCGACAAAGGACGCTCTACATGAGATCTACAGTACAAAAATTTTCTTTTGGAGTAATGCGTGGAGCGAAACACTTATTTTTAAACGATAAAATCATCGTTATTGAAGGGAAAATTGAAAAAAAAAAAAAAATGTTGCATAGATATATTTTAGAGTACAATAAAGCTAATTTTTTTTCATCGCAGAAAGTCTTTTGCTTCTTAATATTTATCAGAAAGATTATGAATGAATTAAAATAAGCTGATTTTAGACATTCAGTACCTAAAGGGAAAACTTTTGCTTTTTCCTTTCAGAGTAAAGTCTACTGCGTAGTGAAATCATTCCCGGTCCTGTTACATCATGCAATTCCTAAACGTGGAGGTGTAATATAGGCGTACATCTTACATATGTATACCCAATGAAGCAGTTCAACACATATTCAGACATACCAGACAAAATGCTGTCTAATTTCATACATTTAGTATCTTTTAGCGTGAAATAATAACAGCTAAACAGTGAGATATTTCTCTTCGCTGCTGGCTGGTAAAATCTGAAGGCTTTCTGCAAGCGTACCATCACACAAATCCGTTCAATTTTTTTCTTACTTTGAAAGTTTTCTTAAAACTTTTCGAAATAAACTTAAAAAGAAAAAAAAACATTCTGTGCTTCTTACTATCACACACTGCAATCTGTGATCAAAACGCTGACACAAATTAAGGACTGTAAATGTGAACCACGTTACCTGTGAGCCTTAAAAAAAGCTCGAACTTAGTCTTTTGATTAATTTAAATGACTACTGTTGCGTTAAATTTCATACTAAATGATAGATTACAGTAAGTTCTTAACTCGAAAGTAAACCAAATCTCAACAATATGGTAAATTTTCAGGAGGAGTTATAAAAGTTGTCTAAAACGTTCCAGCATGTCAACGTGGTCCATAATAATAGATTTTCTTTAAAAAAAAATCCTGTAGAGGCGTAATAGAAAATAAATATTTCCCACTTTTTTTTATGCCTTGATTTTAAATGAGTTAGCTGAAAGTTTTGAATTTAAAAGAAATTAAATGCATAGTTATTTTTCAACTGAAGAACATTTCCAAGGAAACATTAATACAATCTAGTTTGAAATAGCAAATAAATATAAAAAGGAATTATGACAACTAACGAACTAAATAAAAAGAAAAACAACTTCATAAATTCAATTTAAGTGATTATGGAACAAAATTATTATTTATAGAAGGAAAAAACAATTTGATTTGAATTGGCAATAAAGCTGAGAGCATTTTAAAATTTACTAAAAAGACTTCAGCGAATCCGTTTTCTGTCTTAAATTCTTATGAAAAGCTTTTCAAAAAAAAAGAAAGAAAATATGAAAAAATGAAATTAATAAACAAATAAAAATGAAAAACTAAATTTTGCCGATGCAAGTAAGAATGTTTTCTCCCTCTATAGATAATAATTTTGTTCCTTAATCACTCAAATTGAATTTAATTCACGTAGTTGTTTTTCCTTTTATTTGGTTCGTTAGTCAACATAATTTCATTGTTATGTTTATTTACTATTTCAAACTAGATTGTATTCATGCTTACTTGGAAATAGTATGCTTTAGATCGTCATTTTTTATGCGTTCTGTCATTAGTAGGTAATTATTGATCCAGATAGCTTCACTAAAATATTAATGACTACTGTTAATATCATGCACTATTCAATCATATTTAGAATAATTGAGTGTAATATTAGCAATGTGATATATGCTTGATCTATTGTTATTTTTTAAACAAATGTTCCTAAAAAAGTATTAACTATCCAGGGACGTCATTTCAAGTTTTTCCAGGGGGGGGGGGAGGTAAAAACACAATACAATTTCACCAGAAAACAACAAAAACCACGCCCACTTATATGTAAATACATTGGTTTCTCAAAGTCAGGGGGGTCAAATGACCTCCCTGCCCCCCTAAATGACGGGCCTGTAATTATCGTTTAATATTTACTGAGAGCATTATAATTCATATTTGTTTTTGCTTAAAAATCTAACAAACCATTCTGAAGTACTAAGTTACGTTTTGGCATTGGAGAAAATTTGATGGACGATTTTTAAAATTTTTTTTTAACATTTTGTGCTACCCAAAAATGATTTCAGTACATTTGCTCCAAGATAGGTTATAGTAGTATGCTTCACTGTCCCTACTATCCCACACATAATTAATGTGCATGCAAAAATACATTTCGATGATTAGATTACGATAGAAAAAAATTGTTCAGAAAAGTAGTATTAAAATAATAACTAAAAAAAAAAAAATGCATAAGTTGGCAGCTAATCAAATGCAAATACCACTGTGACACAAAAAAGCGAAGTTTAAGAAAAGTAACTACTCTTTCGACAACACACTAGTTGACCCATTTCACAGAAAACAACATTGTTAAATCCTAATCAAAGCTTTTCTGAAAATATTGCTTTATCAACTCAGAAGAGTGCACCGTAATTCAAAACTTTTTATAACAGAAACTTTCTTAATTTTGTCAATCAAAAGTTAAACAAAGCTATACCAATCAAAGGCGTTTCGTCTATTTCATCACTATGCGGTTTTTTTACTGTGCAAATACAAAAAATTGTAGCAAAACGTTGTATACTTGTTTATATTCCAGAAGTTTAAAATTAAAAATAATAAAAAAAAAGAAAAATTCTGCGCAATAAAATATCATAGTAGACAGGAAACAGTTTTAAAATGTAATGAAATCTGAAAGCTCGTAATACAAAACAAGAGTTATTCTAAGGGGGGAAATAAGAATGTATTTTGAGAAAGTGAAAAGTGACTTTTTGTTCTAATAAATCGTGAATTTTGGTAAGAGCGCAATAACTAGGGGAACAAATTATCTCAGGAGAGCAGTCTGCTCCAGATACATGCTGATGCTCTTCTTTATGTAAAGCCACGCTAAAAACTTCCTAACTTACAGTATTGGCTTATTAAAGGACTGCTAGGTTTCTCTTATGGCTGCTCTGTAAGGTCTCAAACTACGTGTTTTGTAGATTGTTACTCCGCGGAAATTGTTTCTAGAGGTATTTAAGAAACTAATATCTCATACACCTTTCAGAAACAGTGGGCAATTTTTTTTGTTTACAAAATATGTGATTTTCTCCTCTTTTTCTAATGTCTTGAACCACTCGGATTATCTAGATTTTTGATCATCCGGACTGCCTTTGGTCCGAGTTAGTCCGGATAAACGAGTTTGTACTGTACACAGGAGCCGCAGAGTAACAGTTGCATTGATTTTGGGGTAAAAGAGTCGCAGTCACAGTGTTCAAAACTCCACAAGTTACAGTCAGATTGTGTCATTCCCTTCCTCTTCCGGGTTCACAGCTCTGCCAGGGCTAATGAGTCAGAGTTTTGGAAGAAAGGCTTTGTAAAGGTGTCAGAGTTGGAGGCTTCAAAAATTTTTAAGTTGTGGTTTTAGTCGGTCATTTTCTCTGCGACTAAGCAGTCCGACTTTATATTACATATGAAGGATTTCCTGAGCAGCCATCTCGTTATTTACCACAATGATAGATGATAAAATGTTCGCGCGAGACTATACTGTGTAGTTTTGTGATAAAGCATTGTTTTTCGCTGCAATAAAAGTTAATTCTGGTATTTAAACATTTGTTTTGCTTAATATCCATATTACCCGGGTTGACTTGATTGCATTTGACCCTCGAATTAAACCAAATAAATCTGGTTGTATTATACATAATTTTTTTTATATTTTCCCACCTTATTACTGTTATTATTAACTTACTCGTTAAACTTCAAAAAATACCTTTCCTGAAGCAATGAACTGGAAAGGCATCAAATTATCTCATTTATTTTTAGATGCGTCTTACTGCAAATATTTTTCATCAACCTGTCGAGCTTCCGAGAGAGACTGGCATCTATGGCACTTCAGCCTTAAACAAAATATCTTGCCCCGCTGAAAGCCGCCATGTTTTAATAGCTGGGGCGCCATGTTTGATGGCGTTTTTAAGCCTAACGATGCATCAAGTCGATTCCCAACAAGCATTTAATGAAGGAGGGAAGACAAAGGCCATCCATTAATCACTGCCATTGACATCGGACACAGCGCGATTTCCAGGGAAGGGAAAGTTCTTTCTTTTTCTTTTTTTTTTTTTCGTTCATGCATCCCTTCTGTTTTTGTTCTGCATTTTTGAAGCTCGCGTGCCACGCAACTGTTGTGTCTTCAACAACTTGTATCCTTTCCTGGGATGGGTTTCATCAAATAATAAAAAATGTCGGCGGGATACGTCAGGCTTGTTTTGCGGAGACTAATGGATTTGTGACTTTTAATCAGGTGTGCAGGTTTAGGTGACATGTGAGACAACCTCTTCTCCCATGTTCTTCTGTTCGCTGAAAACTAGTTGTGAAACTAACAGCAGCTGCTTCTGTGATTCTTAATGAATAGTTGTAGAGGATACTTGCATTTGTCTTTTCTGTGTCCGCGGCTTTACGTTTTTGCTAAGCATATTCTTCTCTTTTGTTACTATTTAGTTTTAAGCTCTTTGAAGACTTTGCGTTAACAGATCCATTTATTATTTCTGAAGCTGAATTATTCATTTTTTCTTACGATACATGAGGAAAGTCAGGTGCAATGACTCATATTCAAATTGATTCTTATTTTCAAAAGTTTCGAAGTCATAGAAATGATTATGACTTTTAAATAAACAAATAGGGAAAGCTATATAATAGTAGTTGGGATCTATTCATCCAAAGGAATTTTAAAGCTTAAAGAGTAAAATTTGAAAAGGAGAAAGTCAAAGAGAGAAAGAGAGAATGAGGAGAGGAAAAATATGGTTTAAAGAATCATCGTTTGTAATTACCGCATTTAAATGTTTAATAATAATCAATAAAAATAATACCGTTTCAAAAGTCAATCCTGAAGACATCAAATATGATAAATAAATAAATAATTAAGATAATTTTATCTTCAGGAAAAAAAATCAATAAAAATTAAACATCATTTATGCATGTAAAAAACGGAATGGATAATATATTTTTTCTCAGACTTTTATAAATCACAAAGCGTCGTAGATCAAAAACGAGGCCGTAGTAAAGAGAGAACAATAAGAAATGTTGATTACGCTTAAAAAATGTCTCTTAATTTTGAAGCACGCTTTAAAGCAGGAAATGCGAATTAGCTATTTTCTATTTCTGCTAAATCAGAGGCGGGCGAGAACGCAAATTAAGTCGAATAACAAAAGTAAAACTTTTAATTATTATTATAAGCTATAAAACAATAAAGTGATTTTTCAAGTCAATCAAACTTTATGCCTCTTGGAATTAAAAATATATACTCCGCACCTAAGTATCGTAAAAGGAATTAAAGTTTGTTAAGATCATGAATTTTGAAAATATTTATCTATATTTTCAAAATATTCATGCATAGCCCAAATTTATATAAATATTTATAACCTGTGGCTGCGGTTTTTGAATCCACCAAATGGCAGTGCACGGAGTCATTTTCCCTCAACTTATGCTGATGCACGTTTCTGCGGAAATTTGTCGCTTAGTTGGTTTTCTGAATTTTGTCACTGGGTTGTTGGCTTGATTTTGTTACCATACTTTCGTTCTGTTTCAGGAAAATTAAAAGACGCAAAGAAGAAACTAATTCGAAATAGTAAAAACTTCATTTTTACACGTTTGTGCATTTAAATCATTGCTGAATGTAAATGAGACTTCCATTCAATTTTAGAAAATTGACTTTTGGTTATAAATTGAAAGGTGTCTTTTTTTTTCTTGCTTTTCTGACCAACCGACAGTTGTTGAAAATAGTTTAAACTGAAAGTGAGAAAAGTGATCTGAACCAAAAATCGGCAGTAAAAAGTTTATATCAATTGTTTGAAATGTTTATGCACCGTCAAGGGGAGTTAAAGAAAGAACTTTTCTGTATTTAATTGCAAATTAAAATTATGAAATCTTTCTCAATGTCATAAAAAATAAACTAGAGATCAAGGTTGTACATACCAGTTTATCGAAATTAAAATGAGTTAATTCCTCAGTACGAAAAAATGAAGGAATATATTATATGCAGGGAATTTTACAGAAATTCAGTTTTGCACTACTTTTGTTTTATTTTACCATCAATGCTCTTTCCAGATAAAAATTTTGTATTCAACAGTTGTGTGTGTCTATCGGTTTATATACATTTATTTAACACCGAGAATTAGAGGGGCATTTTTAAAAATTGGATTAGCATTAAATTAGCATAAACTAAGAAACAAATGTGCCCTTTCATTCTTGTTGTGATATATATATGTATATCTATAGAGTCGCCAAATTTTACCCTTGTTGGACTTATTCTAGATGTTTTAACACCCAAAAATTCCTCATCGCTTCCATGATATATGCATGCGTTACATATACATGTGTAAATGCACACACACACACACCAAAGATAAATATTTAGGCGGTGTATATATTTATTATTTGTAGAACATTAACATTTGATAAAAATTAAAATTGGATATTTACCTAAACTTACTGGAACATCAAACATTTCAAATATCGGTAAATATTTGATGACTTTCCAGTTTTAAACGCGGTTAATTTTTCGTAAATTATGTGTAGTTATGGTTACTATTTAGCGTTTTCAGTCTGATAGTCTGATTCTCTCGCATCAAAATGCGGTTAGAATTATTATTTCGTTCATTAATTCGACATTTTGCGGAAAGCGAAATTCCCTTTGTTTCGAGATGGGATGTTTGTGCCAAGAAATAAGCAAGGAAATGTTTTTATTGTTGCGCCTGTGTCCACAAACGGAGATATGGTGTGAATTAATTTCAGTATTCTGCTTTTGAGAAGATGCGGACATAATGTATGGTTATACGTTACTATATGTGCACAAAGTAAACATACCCGGCTGGCACTGTTTGAGAAGATTTGTTTGCCGAGTTTTCTTTTCGCAATCTGGCATCTTTCGAGGGTTTTGAATTAATTGTAAAATTACCAGTTCCCAAGTTCTCTATTTTTATATTTTAAGATAAATATAACACGATATGTCTACACCGTTAAGATAAACTTTGTCGGTACATCATATCTGGGCAAATAATTTCCCCCCAGTTATGCCTTTTATTCGTTATGGCTATATTACAAACCTTAGAATTATAAACTATCAAAGTAGCTTTTATCTGCCTAAAACTATTAATGTTTTAACTAAATATTTACTTTTGATTTTTTAAGTTTATCTAAAGAATTGCTAATATTTTCTAAAAATTTTGGCTTCATTTACTCTTATGCCTTTTTTTTCTGCATTTACTACTAAGCATAAAATAATGCATTTCAGTTTAGTGTAACTACTATTCCCAATTCCATTATAAGCTTTCATAATGTAGTCTTTATTTTAAAACATAGATCCATATCTAAGAGCAGAAACAAGTGCTCTTGCAATATGCAATTGAAATAAATGTTTACCTTTTGCGAATATTTAAAAACTTGACAACAACTTAAAAAACTAACTAACTGCTATAAGAATTACAAAGTTGTGATACGAGGTTACAATAATCGCTTTTTTCACTAGAAACGAAATTAGCTTATGGTTACGTCTAACAATTGTTTTGTCATTTACAAGCTTTCTTATGCAATGACAGAGAAGTTTTTTGTAACCTTCAAGTGTTGAACATGTATGAACTCTTAATTTTATTTAAGCTTTTTCAAGTTTTTTTTTTTTTTTTTTGTATTTAACAGGTCTTCGCAATTTTTATTGAAGATTCACATCTTAATACACTGGTTTTGATTTAGTCGGTATTTATTATTTTTTTTGTTGTTTCCCGAAATCAAAATACTATTTGTTTCTAAAACTGATGACTTTTTTCACTTGATGCATCTTTCTTATCATTACGTTCTTTAAGCTATTCGGTAATTTTATCTAGTAATATTTAAAATTGTACACATTTAATAAATACTGTAAAAACAATGAGTTTTACAATTTTTTTAAGAAATCATCCTAACTAAAGTAAGGCATTGACATTTTACATTTTGATTCACTGCACAGACTATACTGAACTTGAAAAGTGTGTTAAAACACCACTTCCTCAAAAGTTATAGTTACTAAGAACCATGTTTTTGCTTATAATCTTGATTTTTCATAAGACAACAGCACACTAAAACTATTTCCTGGTGGTATCTTAGATATTTTTTACAATTTTTTAAACATAGAGTAAAAAAGCTATTTTTAAATTACACAACACTTCTTACGATTCAAGATCTAAGATGCGTCGAACCAGCATTTGCTTTTTGGCTTGTCTTTGAATCGCGCAAATGCTTTTCCACACGTGCTTGTCGACTGCCCAAGATTATTGTTCGTAATCTCTCGATCATTTCTTGAAGAGTCTATTTACATTTCCATAAATAGCAGAGAATATTATTTTCTGCCTCAAATTATGCGCGTGCTTCCATTCAAGCGTAAAGCGTAACCATTAAAAGCGTTCAGAATTAACGCATTTCCAACCATTACATGCAGGAATGTCGGTCCTACAAGACTCTGCTCAACTATCCGGTTTAGTTAGTTCTCTTGCATTGTCAAACTTGATGAATTATGCAAAGTGGCGTTTCCTCAAAACTTTTAAATAGCGCAGGACTTTGAGTTCTAACGGGCCCTGAGCTCTGAGGTCCTGCAGTAGATATTCTGAGGGTAGCGGGATTTGCATAAATCTACATAAGTTCGACATTTTCGAGCCTGGGGTGGATTCGGCGATAAGAGAGGATGGTTTGGTGTCGTTAGCAAAGGGGAGGACGATTCGTTTTCGAGATGGCTTTCGATAATAAGAAGGGATGCTGTTTGGGGCACAAACACTGGAGGAAAATGGCTGTCATTTTGTTGGAGTTCTGTTACTTAAATTTGGAAATGACGAAATTGTTTTCTGCTTGAAGACATGAGAAGAAAGGTTTGAAGCAATTACGGAAAGCTATTATCTTACCGCAATGGGGAACACTGATACAATTTTTGCACTAAGTACTTAATATTGATCGGAAAAAAAGATATTGTCAAAGAAAATGTGCTTAAAATATAAATAGAGATTTTATCTACGTGTAAGTACTTGCAAAAATATATTAAAATCAGCATTAGTGTTTTAGTATATTTTTCGAAGCAAAATTATGAAGGGCATATTGAAGCTTTTTTTGTTGAAAATTTAACAAACTTAAAGATTTAACTACACATTGTTAAATAGTAAAAACATTTTGTTCAGGGAAAAAACTGATTATTTCCTCATTGTTGAAATGCGAACTTGTAAAAAAACGGTTTCGGTGACCATCTTTGAAGTCAAAAATACAAAGCAGTTTTGAGTTTTGAATGCTAACGATTAAGCACAAATCTTTGCTTAGGATTGGAAGGCCAACACTTTTTCTGAGTTGTGTTGAAATTTATTAGTTGAATCTCCAATAGAAACTGAACTCGTTTTTGATTCTTTGGCATCCACTTGATCATGGCGAATATTTTTTCACCCGGCTTGTAACCAGTAATAACTATAAACAAGTCCAAATGGTTGTCTTTGCTTTATTGTTATTGCTTAAGGGAGCAGAAGATTTGGTGCGACATTTCTTAGTTGTTTGACTGACCTCCAGGATATTTTCATTAAATCAGGACTAAGAAAGTATTACCTTCCAAAACATCCACACATTTTATTTATGCTATGAATGTTGCTACAAACAATTAAAAGAAAATTTTTCATACTAGATACTTAAATACGTAAGTATCGTTGAAACGTTAATACAAATGCAATACTATTACAATCAAAAGTAAACTTAATCCGCAAAATACAGAGAAAACGCAATGGGTCGAGATACTCAAAAACTGATAATAAATTTTAAGAACTTAGTGAAAAAAAAGACGAAATATCGTCACAGTAAAAACAGTTATCAAGAGAGTAATTGCTGAACTAATGATGTAAACAAAATTGTATGCATTTATGGAGATCGGGTCGGTTTCAAGTAGGTGAATATATCTTGTAACATGTAGTTCAACCCTTATTGAGTTGCATAATTGAAGTATTCCTAGTTTTTCTTCTCAATTTGTAAATGTTTTACAGCTACCTTATTAGGGTCATCCGAAAAGTAGATAGATATCTTTTGAACGTATCAGATGCCGTAAAACTACTATTTGTCTGAGTAATCGGATACCCAAGTAGCACACTTCGTTTTTTAAAGGTTGTAAAATGGTTAGTAACGTTGTGACAACGGATTAAAAACAATGTTGCGTCACGAAGAGAACTTATAGTGTTTCGTAGAGACTAACCTTTAGTATTAGTCACTAAGCTGTTGGTAGTTCTTACATTGAAACGTGGTCATCCATGTCATCCGGTATACGTGGTTTCAGTGTACTATTTATACTATTTACTTTTCGAATTGTTTTGTGTAAATGTAGTTTAAAATTCAACAAATTCTTGTTTCGGGATGTCAGACTGCACATGATTTCCAACAAACAACAACGATATATGACTGCAGCCTGCAGCGTCTTGCAGAAAAAAAAATCAGTTTTTACTTCCATATTTCGAATTGATAAGAACCAATGAACACAAATTTTCTTTTAAACTAGTCTCACGTGAAACTCACGTAAAGTTGGTTAGCTCATTGAATTTCGACAGGAGGATTTCTCATAAGTTACTGACTTTAAATAAAAATTGGCATCACAAAGCAACAGTTGAGTTTCTTACTGTTATTTTTACTTATATGTCTTACTGTTATTCAATGGCGTTGAAATGAAAATTGTTTGTTCAAGAAAAAAAAATGTTTACTGGAATTTTAACTGAAAATTTTTTGCACTGCATTTATACTTTCCGCATAATTCATTTAAGATGTGACCAGTTTCATAAATATGCTAACGTAAGGTTCAGCAACAAAATTTCAAACCATCGATGGAATTAACATTAATCATTTTGATTCCTATATTTACACCTGTTACAAAACCCAGCAAGCAGAGAACAAGAATCCTTGTCCTAAGTATCGAAATTCACCTGAAGCCAGAGACGAGCGCAAATTCTCCTTGTGACTGAAAGGCGGGCGCAAACCTTCAGCTTCGAAGACCAGCCCTTTACTGCCGATATTGCTCTTTAAGGACACAGAATCCCCTTGATTTAGGGGCCCTCTGGGTGAAAAGGCCGTAATGGAGGTTTTGTGTTAGACCAACGGTTAACGAGCCATTTTGGGCTGCGGTCCAGTAATTTAAGAGTCTAATATTGGGGAAATTAGCGGCAAGATTCTGAATGCAAGGGAATATTGGAAGTTTCGATCCGCTTCTCCAGAGGAAACTTGAGCTCTTCTCGGGAAAGAAAAGACGGTTTAAATGTTGTTTAATCTTCGGTTGGATAGCATATTTTTTCTGAATTACCAGTTTATTCGTATATAAATTTTGGAGCGGAGCAATACTGCAAGTCTTTGTTTTCTTTCAACGTGGTATTAAAAATATTTTGCTTTGAGTAATATTTTATTAACACTCCTGTTTCATTAATATTTTGCTATGAATTATGTTTTAAAAATACGTTTTAGAGTGGTTTGCTTTTTTTATACAAATGTATTGCGGATTAAAATAATTAATATTATTACAGTTTATTTTGATTTCTTTTGTAACTCTTTGAAAGATTCGTACACAATGTATGAAAAAATTGTGATATAGGTTACATAAATGCTAATAAAAAAATAAAGGGAGGATATTTAATGATTCAAATAAGTTTATATCTTCTTCCCAATGCGTTATAACAAAATAATATCAACAATACTTGATTGCTTCTATCATACGTAGTAACTTGATATGAATATACGTTAGTCTGTCTGCTTTGGTCTCTCAATGTGCTGAGTAAGCTTTCATGAATGTCTCGCTACGTAGCAGTGGAAGATTTCAACTGGTTTTTTAGTGTACTTCAAGTAGGGGTAAAAGTTTTTATTCCATGTTTAAGCACTAGTGGAAGACAATCGTTAATCTTTTGGCCACACACAGTGATGTTGAAAAGTCTAATGACGCATGAGTGACACCTTGGAGAAATCCTCTTAAAATGGTGTTTGAAATGAATGACGTATCAAAGACGTCTCTTATAATGACAGTTTAAATGAATGACGTTTCAGAGACGTCACTCTGCAATTGCAGTTGAAATGAACGACCTTCTCAGAAACATAGAAAATATCCAAATGGTACATGAAATAAATAATGTCTTGAAGACACCAAAGTACCCAATGGCATATGAAGTGAATGCTGCAGAGATGTCATTCTTCAATGGTAGTTAAAATAAATGACGTCTCGGAAACAACGAAATATCAAAGGCACATGAAATTAAACAAGTTTCGAAGACATCAAAGCCTTCAATGGCACATGGAATAAATGTTGTCTCAGAGACTTTAAAGTCTACAATGGCACATGAAATGAGTGGCTCTCTTAGTTTTATTGTACCTCAAGGGGTTAAAATTATTTTATTAGTGTGTTTTTATTAGTATGTGAAGGGGTTAAAATAAATTTTCGATTAGATGCGTTGCCTACTTATTTATTCCAAGTATATTTAATGCTTGTATACATGAACACAATTTAAAAATGCTTCTTTATATGTATGTATAATTCAAAATTACTAGCTCTTGCAAGAATAAACAGCTCTAAATCCTTGTTTACCACTGTGAAAAACGTACTCTGTGACAACTTGTCTTCCTTAAGCTTTAAAAATATATGGCTTCTCCTCTAATTTCGTTAGCAGCCATGTTTTTACGCTTAGAGCTTGACGTGAGCGACGTTCATTCACATCAAGCGCAATTTACAAAACCTGCTTGCCGAGTATCATGCTTGAATCACGGCCGATTAGAGCCGTAAAATTTTTATTCCGCATCTCATCTAACATTTGCTGATTCGGACGTGCGGTGTGCCAATGCACATTGTGTGGCTTCCGTTAAAAGGATTACACTCTGATATTAGTTTCCACACCCCTGCGAGTCGATGCCATGCATGTTTAAAAGCGCAGCTAAGCAGCTTTCATTTTCCAGCTGACAGAAGTTGATTTTCTGCAAAATGATTCACGAAAGGCCATTTATGAAGGTTTTTTAAGGATTAGCAAATTGGATTGTATCTCTATAAGCCCGTAAATTTATCTCTGTATAAATTTCAATTCATTGTGGGAAGAAAAAAAAATCTTTTGAATTGCATTGTGTTTACATCCGATTTTTTATTTAAAGCTGATGATTTTTAGTTTTATTTAATCAGATTTGTGCGGTTTTGTGGTTACTTTGTTTATGAATATAACGCTCCACATGACTTTGAATTTAACTTTTGGTTTATGGCACATTTACTGTAAAAATCTTAGCAGCCTTTCATCGACTCTCTGCATTGTTTTAAAGACTAGACTTGTTTGGTTTTAGTGAATTTGTTGTGAAACATTGTATCGAATTACCATCAACCGGTGTCACATTGCCATACCCGGAGTGATTTTTTCTGATTTTCAAATGTTTGCAGATTGACAGCTTTCTTTTCACATGTGTAGAAAAAATAAAATTTTTAATGTGCCGTTTTGAAGAAGCACAGCTTTAAAATTTATTAAGTCACTCTTTAGCTTTTTGGTGTCATCATGCGTAAAATTTAAAGAATAATTCCCAGCTTAATGTACCAAACAGTCAAAATAAAGCATTTCATTTCGCTGAAATTTCCAACATACAATGTTTGATATACGTAAACTGTTACGTTAAATAAAACAATCTTTGCAAAGGAATAAGTGTAGACTTATGAATGAATCTACTTTCTTTCCCTTTTCCTATTTGCCACTGCTACTTTATATTGACACCACATAAACTTTCTTCTTCTCAGGATAACGCGTGGAAGACATGTTACAAATCTCTTCACCATCTCTGCCTGATAAGTTTCCTGAAAAGATCCATTTCATCCTCAGGAATGCAAAAAAAGGGAGAAAAAGCAAAAACTCCCGAACGAACAAAGAAAATTCCCGAAGCAGAAAAAACAGAAGAACAATGACCAAAATCGGAATCCCTGGTTAAAGACAAACCCGTATCTCGATGGAAATAGGGGAGGGCGAACGAAAATTTCTCATTCTAACATATTCGCCTGCTTAAAGGCTTCATGGTGGTACTCCCACAAGATAGGACACGACAGCTTCTTCCGCTCCGAGCGTAATAGGGTTTTCTCGGCTGCTATTTTTAACGAGTGTCTGGAAAACAGTGTGTCCTATCAGTCCTGATGAATTTGACCGAGATTATCTTGCTGGTGGCTCATTTTTTCTCTTCCAGAGAGGATACATCCGCTGTTGCAGTTTTTGCTCGGTTCCTATCACTTGATTAACTTCCTGGACTATGTATCACCGCCGGAAGGGTTATAGGGTTTTTCGATAGGGGCGGGGGAAGACACAATGCCCGATCGGGGGGTTTGGTGAAGCAAGTCGTGCGGAGGAAATACGTGTGAGGAGCAGGGGAACCGATGAAAATCCCTCACTGAGAATTGCATCTTGCAGGGGCTATCGACAAATGAAATTTAGTTTACCAAAAGAAAACGTTCTCCACAATTCCATATTCCGCAGAAAATCTATCTTTTAATGCAGAGATGCAGACATGAGATTAATTACGTTCTCTTAATTTCTTTTAAGGTAATATTGGTGGTGCATACATTTTCAGATGAGCTGCGTTGGAGTTCTGCACACATTTTTGCCTTTTAAGTTTTACTTTTGAAAATCTCCTCCCACATTCCAGTTAGCTTATTCTCATTAAGCCCTCAGAGACAATTTTGGTATTTAAAGCAATTTTAAAAGAGCTGGAAAATTTCCATAAAAAAATCTTGAATTCAGCAATATATTATAGTTCACTTTGTAATACTCAAGAAGCTGGGTAAATGCATATGGAGAGCACTGAGAAAAAAGGGGAAAATTTCAATCTCTCCTGTGTTTGGGAAAGACGCTTTTGAAACTTACAAACGTCAGTGGGATTTTTCACCTGTATCATTCTTTTTTTCTACATGTTTGTATACAGCAACACATTTTATTCTGAAAACACAGCATCTAATTGCATAAAAATCTTTACAAGACGCACGTTTGTGTTTCAGAATTTAATTAAAAAATGCACCTCGTCTGTTTGCAGGAATGACGACATGATACAAGGTTTGTAGTTTCTTGATTCTTGTCAAGTATACAAAGCCATCGTTTTTCATGTTTTTCTGAAGCTAACTAAAAGCTTCGGAAAACAAGTTGAACTATAACAGACATAAATTTTTCATGCTCAAAACTGTTGAGAATAATACTACTTTTACAAAATTAAACAATCGCTTGCAAGTAAGCACATTTCCGTTTGTAAGAAAAGGATTGTACCAAACTTTAGAAAAATAGTTAAAAGTTTTTAGATTTTGTAAAAAATTGAATCTGTAACTGTCACGGCACCCTAGGTTGCCAAAGGCTTCTATTATGAGCCCATTTGCAACCTAGCGCTTAAACTTCTTTACTAGCAATTAAGTTCAATGTGACCTGTACTTTTTTTTTTTTTTGTAATGTAATTTTTAGACTGCACCACTTTTATCTTCGTTCACTCTGTTTTCAGTGCCAAATTCAAGCATTATACTTTCCAGATTATCAACTATAAATGAAAATCTATTAATCAGTTTACAAAGTAACAAAAACATTTATGGTTGAAAAAACTGAAGAATAAACGTAAAACCTTTCTGGTTGCTTCGACTGCCTTTTTAAGTATAGCTCAATGACATAAAACTCATAACGTACAGCAAAGAGATTGTTACTTCTGATTAAAATGGTTTTTATTTGAAATGATAACTAAGAATATTACTTGCTCGTTTACTTAAAAGTTACTGATGAGCTTTAATTCATTTTGTATTTTACTGTAACTTGAATGAGTTCAATTTATTTTTTCCAGACAGCAACTTTTTGTTAAAAATTGCTTTAAATGTTGATACTAGAAGAAAACACAAATGTTTTTTTAAGACTCAAAACATTTAGGAATTCAATACCATTTCCCTTCGGGAAAAGAAAACTACTATGTGAATTCTTGCTAAACCAGTACTTTTTTTTTCTTTTTTTGAAAAATAAAACGCCAAGTGTTTGCCGATATCTCCATCTTTCAAAGACAACCCAAGTTCCACAAACACTAGACATAACCTTTTTCGATATTTTCTCTTTTAAAATGACTTCTTTCCCCACCCAAACTAGGACATATTCTTCCCCGAACGCAATTCCTGGGCTGTAAACCGGCAAATTCCGGAGAAAAAAAAATCTTCAGCAATGAGTGCATGCTTAGTCTTCCGCCCATTGATTTGTTTATCTGGATATATAAGCCGCTTAACTTCTTCCCTTTTCAAACGGATGGCTTTCCATCGCACTCTGCAGGGATTTTTTTCGCCCTCTCACATATGCGCGGCGCTGATATTTTATCAGGGGTGTTATTCGGGGAGATACGCGCCGCTGATTGAGGGAAATGTCCCGCTCCCCGGAGCACCTTGCGAAATGCGGATGGCGATGCTCTCTTCAGGCCTCGCTTTGCCCAAAGCGTTAGTTTCTGTTTTCTTTTCCGTTTCTTCACGGAGAGTAAATAGAACAATTTTAAAATTGACCTAGGCCGAGTTTGAATTAATATCTTTTTTGGTAGCATTGACATATATTACTCCTTTAGCTTTGGTAATGATTCAATTGTGGTATGGAGCAAATGATGTTGGGTCATTCCAGCGAAAATGGTACAAATCATGTATGAAACTCTTTACTTAAGATTAGCAATTTAACTAATTTCCACCAACTAATCTTATTTTTTTTTATTGAGTTTCCACTTATTTGTGTATAATGAAGTGTAAATGGCTAGTACATGACTCATTTATGACAGGACTTCGAATATTTTGATCACTTTGTGTAACAGAGTGGACAATTAAGCCTTTAAAATATCTTTATAATCACAAAGAAAAGTTATAATCACAAAACAAGCATAAAGTGGAATAAACAGCCTAAAACTGTAAGTCTGTCTGCAATTTCAAAAAAAAAAAAATCTATTTTTTTCATCATGAAATCGATTGTAACAGAGTGGACATCCAACAGTTCAAATTAACTACCATAAGAAAAGAATTAGGCTCACCTTGGTTGTTGACTATATAATTCAATGTAGCAAGCTAATCACGGCAGTTATACTACCTATATTTTTAAAAAAATATATCAGATTGAATGCAATTGTTTATTTTATTTCCAAAGGGCTTGTAACAGAGTGGACAATTCGATACATAGAAAATCTAGGGACATGGATAAATAAATAATAGTGTTTTGGGGGGAAATTTTTTTTTCATTTGCGTAATAAACTACAGAAATGGTGTCAGAAACATCTTTTGTGCAGTGCAGTGTAATTTATTTTGTTGTTACATTTCAGTTTAATTTTAAATCACATTTAAAGTCTAGCAGTTGGAAGCTGGGACACGTCATTTTCTCCTTTTTCTAATAAAGATAATTTCTTTTGTGCCCTTTCTAAATGGATTATACCTAACCAATTGATACTTGATGGCACAAAATTAAATGGAAAACCAATAAAAAATACACTTAATTGGTGGTAGTTATTAAAGTTGATTTTAAAAAATTCTAAAGTCTCGGACATGATTTGTACACCATTTTCGCTGGAATGACCCTGTTTTATTTTTGATCTACTATCCTGACTTATTGTTTCGGTTCCAATTAACTTTTTGAGAACATCTACTTCCTATAAGCTCAAGTTTATTGGACAACGAACTGTATCCGCACAATGACATAAAATTTGAATATGTATAAAAATATTGCTACCCCATTTTATCAAATTTAGGTGAAAAATGCGCTTAAAATTAGAATAGAAAAAGAACAAAATTAAATTTTTTAAAAAAAGCTTCGACGTGCATAGCACACCTTCATGCTACAAACTAGTTTTGTGTCAAATTTTATGAAAATCGACCGAACGGTTTTGGCCTTACGTAGTGAGACAGACAGACACTGAAAGAAGGAAAGAGATAAAGAAAGATATGAGGACAGACCCACCTACTGCTTTATTATTAGTAGAGAAGTATAAAAATATTTTTTTTTTTATTTACGTCATTGACGTATCAGCAGCTAAAGATAAACAAAAGAAAAAAAATACTGTAAATTCTTTCTTTCCTTCTAAAAACACCGCAGACTTTAACATGTCACCATAAGGTTTAGGCTGCCGTCCAAATTGTGTCTCGAGTAAATGAGCATTTAAGTATTTTATATTTCTAAGTGGGCACATACTGTATGTGCATTTCATTGTGTTTCTTTTTATTTTAGTGCTTTTATTGCTTTCCAGTGTTATAGAATAACATATATGTATAATCACACCAGGCCTAAAAAGCAAGTTTAATTCAAATGGGGAAATAAGGGAGACACAGCTTTTTGGGTCAGGACTGCAACATGTTCCACAAATGGTTAATACGTCTAGATTATTATTTTTTTCCCTCTCAAAGGTGTTTTTTTGTGACAAAACTATAACTTTTCCAATAATTCTTCAAATTTTAAATGTGAGGTACCATATTAAAGACTCTTTCCTCCGTGTTGGGTGAAGAATAAAGGGATGATTCATGTCTTGGTTGAGAGATTAAAAAAAAATCCCACTTTATTCTGTTTTACTATTATGTATTGCTTTAATGTATAGCATTCCAAGAGAGTGGCTCAGTTGATTGGAGCGTCGTGCTAATAATATTAAAACCACGTGTCCGAACCCTCATTCAAGTTTCCATAAATATGCAATTTGAATTCATTGCTGAGTTGTGAACTGTAACTCTGACATTGCTGAAATCAGAAAATAAACTTTTTTTTGTACGGGTAAATCACAGTATATTTTTTAAAAGTATTTCACAAAATAGAGGAATCAATTTCAATTTATTTGGTAATTTTATTAAGCATTGTGTTATTTATAGCATCCCAGGACAGAGGCCCATTAGCTGAATTGATCAAAGTAGTGCGGAAATAACGTGAAATTCGTAGGTTAAATATCCCACTTTAACTGAAAAATGTCATTTTAGATTAACGTATTTCCTTTTAGCCGAATTCCGATCCAAACTTCGACGAATATAAAAACTAGCTACATAATAGGGCTCCAAACCACAGGTCTTGCATTACTATCAAGAAAACAAAATGTTTCTTTTAACACGATAAACCTCAGTACAATATATTTCATCTCAAGGGTCTCTTTTTTTTGTGTGTGTGGGGGGGGGGGAGGTGGGTGATTTCATAACTCTTTCATTAGTTTACAAAACTATGAAAGTAAGGCGTAATTTTAAACATTTTCCTCTGTTTTCAACAAAATAAAAAGGAAAAGTTCACATTTTGCTTTTTTTCGTTTCCGTATTTTTTTGTTTTGCGACTTTTGTGTATTGAAATGTGATAAGAAGATTTTTGTTAAAAAGTTTTCAAGTATAAAAATCTTTCCTTAAATAAAATAACCCTCTAGTCCAGGCTAGAAGACCATATACCTAAAATTTTTACATATGAGCGATTCCATACCAAATCACCGAATGGGGGTCGCACGACCGACTCGGATTTTTTTTTAATTTGGTACACAGATTGATGGTATAGAGGTATGAAAAAGCCCAAAAGGAAAGTTACCTGCTCCACTTATTTTCTGAGATACATGCCCTCAAAGTTTGTCCGCCACGTCAAAATACTAAAAAAGTGATGTTATTTAATCATTTTTTATAAAAAATCGTACTCATGCAAAATAAAAGTGTTAGATATCTATTCAAACTAGTTACTCCAGGCATTCTGAAAAAAATACTAGAACGTTCATAATGAAAATTGCCAAGGTACAGGGCTCTTTGAAGTTGTCACCACAAAAACTTGATTTTGCAGATTTTGCTAAAATTCAGGCATTTATTACAAAAAAAAGGCAAACAAAACCAAAGGTTTTCTCACTTTCTGGTAGTGTACAGGTCCTCCCTGTAAATTGCTACGCAATAAATTTTTTGGGTTTCTCACTCCTTCTTGGAAATATTTTAGCTTAAAGATAAGCCGTATGGCAAAAAATGCGTTTTTGGCCATCTTGGCAGCCATTTTTCTCATAAAGTGAGAGCAGTAGAAAATTTAATTTTTTTTTTAAACAAGCCACTGATATGTTAGCTATTCACAGGAAAAGAGTTTACTTTTGGTTATTTCTCCCATTAAGAGATATCCTGCTGAAAGTATATGCATGTTTTTCGCGACGACCATATGCTTTTGTTCCCCCTCTCATGGACTTAAAATTAATTAAACCAAAAAATAATGATATATTTATTATTAGCTATATTATCTACCCAATATGTCATGAAATTTATTTTATTAAATCATTGAACAATAAATTAGATAATTGATGAAAAAAAGAAAAAGTATTTCTCTGATGCCTGAGCATTATGCATTCATAATTATAAAGCACTAAATACTTTCTTGAGAAATTAATTAACATAAATGAGCTCTAAATAGTTATATTATAAGCAATACCCAATCTTGTGATTGGGATACTCCTGTTTTTAATTGAAGAATTTCTTGAATATCACATGAATATCAGGAAAATAAATGAGGTCTTTTCGTTTGATGTAGGATACTTTATGACAAATTTCATTTGATGGGCTACTAACTGAGCATGGTGATAAAGAGCTATTAATTTCAACATCGATTTCCATTTTACCTTATTAACAGTTAAATATTTATAAAATAATTAAATAAATAATTTAATATAAAGCCATGCTTGAAGAATTAAAATTAGTGCAACTAATTTATTCCCATACTGATCTTTACAAAACTGACATGTGTTGAGCACTGATAAGAACTGACAAGAATAAGTTTACTCACTAAAATACTAGTTCACAGATACTATAAAGCGTACATTCTATTTTCTACAAAATAATACTGCAACAAAGAACAAGGGTATAAAGGGGTAGGTACTAAAGAATTTCTTGAAAAATCAATTAAAATAAAGGAGCTTCGAATATTTATCTCATAGGCAATACCCAATCTTGTGATTGTATGTTCCTGATTGATGGCTATAAACAGGAGGATACCCTTGTTCTTTGTTGCAGTATTATTTTGTGGAAAATAGAATGCTTTATAGTATCTGTGAACTAATATTTTAGTGAGTAAACTTTTTCTTGTCAGTTCTTATCAGTGCTCAACGCATGTCAATTTTGTAAAGATCAGTATGGGAATAAATTAGTTGCACTAATTTTAATTCTTCTAGCATGGCTTTATATTAAATTATTTATTTAATTATTTTATAAATATTTAACTGTTAATAAGGTAAAATGGAATTCGATGCTGAAATTAATAGCTCTTTATCACCATGCTCAGTTAGTAGCCCATCAAATGAAATTTGTCATAAAGTATCCTACATCAAACGAAAAGACCTCATTTATTTTCCTGATATTCATGTGAGATTCAAGAAATTCTTCAATTGAAAACAGGAGTATCCCAATCACAAGATTGGGTATTGCTTATAATATAACTATTTAGAGCTCATTTATGTTAATTAATTTCTCAAGAAAGCATTTAGTGCTTTATAATTATGAATGCATAATGCTCAGGCATCAGAGAAATACTTTTTCTTGTTTTCATCAATTATCTAATTAATTGTTCAATGATTTAATAAATTAAATTTCATGACATATTGAGTAGATAATACAGCTAATAATAAATATATAATTATTTTTTGGTTTAATTAATTTTAAGTCCATGAGAGGGGGAACAAAAGCATATGGTCGTCGCGAAAAACATGCATATACTGTCAGCAGGATATCTCTTAATGGCAGAAATAACCAAAAGTAAACTCTTTTCCTGTAAATAGCTAACATATCAGTGGCTTGTTTAAAAAAAAAATTAAAGTTTCTACTGCTCCCCCTTTATGAGAAAAATGGCTGCCAAGATGGCCAAAAACGCATTTTTTGCCATACGGCTTATCTTTAAGCTAAAATATTTCCAAGAAGGAGTGAGAAACCCAAAAAATTTATTGCGTAGCAATTTACAGGGAGGACCTGTACACTACCAGAAAGTGAGAAAACCTTTGGTTTTGTTTGCCTTTTTTTGTAATAAATGCCTGAATTTTAGCAAAATCTGCAAAATCAAGTTTTTGTGGTGACAACTTCAAAGAGCCCTGTACCTTGGCAATTTTCATTATGAACGTTCTAGTATTTTTTTTCAGAATGCCTGGAGTAACTAGTTTCCATAGATATCTAACACTTTTATTTTGCATGAGTACGATTTTTTATAAAAAATGATTAAATAACATCACTTTTTTAGTATTTTGACGTGGCGGACAAACTTTGAGGGCATGTATCTCAGAAAATAAGTGGAGCAGGTAACTTTCCTTTTGGGCTTTTTCATACCTCTATACCATCAATCTGTGTACCAAATTAAAAAAAAATCCGAGTCGGTCGTGCGACCAACTTTTTTTATTTTCGGTGATTTGGTATGGAATCGCTCATATATGACATTTTTTGATGGTTTCTATATGAATTTGACCTGCTGATTCCGAATCCGTTGAGTGCCAGACGCTAAACCTTGAGCATTTTTGTCAAAATGGCGAAATCCAATATGGCTGCTATAAAAGGTATAAAGCAAATTAATGGAAACGTAAGTCCAATGAAACATATTTTACACTTAAAAATGATTGTACTCTTTAGTCAAAATACAATTCTATTAAAAATAAATATTTATGAAAAGTATACGAATAAAAATTTTACCAAATAATAAAATTCAAGATGTCAGCCTAAAAAGATGTAAGGTTACATTTTCAAGTATTAATCAACTTTTAAACCATAATGGACCTGAAAAATGGAATGTTTCAACAAAGATAAATGTATAAAATGATATACCGGGATCATAAAAGATGTGATTTAGCCTAACAATAACACTAAAAATATTTAGAAACATTCCAAATTTAAGTTTCGGGATTTTGCCGGTTTAAACCAATTTCCTTGAAGAAACAAGTTTCTTTCACGAAAGAGCTTCCTATATTGATACAAGTTGCATGAACGCGGATTTCTCACTGTTGTGAAAGGTATTTTTAGCTACCAGTTGGAAGGTATACCAATGTGTTTGTTTAGTGTTTCGCCTTCAGCTCGATTACGGATTGTCCAAATTAACTTCACCCAAATAAGGGTAAATGTAGAGGACTCAGGTAAAATTGGCAATTCACAGTGGCATATATATCAGAAAACGTGGCCTCGAAGATTCCACTAAACATTAAGAAGGTTAAAAAAATGGTTACGTTCATCGCAAAGAACTAAAATCTGTGATTCACATCATACACCGGACACAATTATGGAATATGCTTTAAATTATTCATCAAGGGAAAGTCTCCTTACAGAAATTATTTAGTCATGAACTGGCTTCTCATCCTACTGCTTTATTTGATGATGATTGAAATAAGAGATGTCTAAATATATATGCACTAAAGTCAACACTTAAAGCAGTTTTCAGGGTAGGCGATAAGAGTCGTCAAGAAATTATCATTCTTGGTGAAAGTGCAACATTGTGGGCAGTATCTTGACCCGCAACGCCAGCTGCGTGAGTGATTGTATTGATGGTGTAGAAAACCTTATTAAGCATGACATACAAACCAATCTAGCGGTTCACAATCTGCTTGAGAGACACCATAAATTTAGCACTACATCACAACGTCGAGCCACACAAGAGAAAAATGTCTATTGTGTTTTTCAACTTAATGAAAAATCACCACTTTCTAAAAGAGACATCGTACTGAAAGTTTTACCAAATAAGCCGCAAATAGTTAAGTTTGTTGTGAGCAGACTGTGCTCTATCCCCAAGCCAATGTGTAATTGTTACTGTCACCAACCTTTTTCCGATTAAATTGGTGCTGTACTTCAACAAGCTTTTGTTTCTCATGAAGAAGTTGATATGATAATGATTCACTACTTAGTTAAAGTTAGTAACCTTCCTAAAGAATTTAGAAATCTTCCAAATAAAAGTCAGTCACTTTACGGCAAGAAATTGGGAACTTTCCAAAAACTCTTCTGTTCGGCACTTTTCTGGCTTACCGGGAAGGCTCTTGGAGCAGTTTAACAAATTTGGCCAGTGCTAAGGCAGAAATTGCAAGTAAATAGCTGAGCTGCTTATAAGTTTGCAGTTCTTGCAAAACTACAACATCGAAAGATTGCACATACCGTTATTTAGCTGACGTCAATCTGGACAATCCGTAATCGAGCTGAAGGCGAAACACTAAACAAACACATTGGATATACCTTCCAACTGGTAGCTAAAAATACCTTTCACAACAACGAGAAGTCCGCGTTCATACAACTTGTATCAATATAGGAAGCTCTCTCTTAAAAGAAACTGGTTTCTTCAAGAAAATTGGTTTAAACCGGAAAAATCCCGAAACTTAAATTTGGCATGTTTCTAAATATTTTTAATGTTATTGTTAGGCTAAATCAAATATTTTATGATCCCTGTAAATCATTTTAAACATTTATCTTTGTTAAAACATTCCATTTTCAGGTCCATTACGGTTTAAAAGTTGATTAATACTTGAAAATTTAACCTTACATCTTTTTAGGCTGACATCTTGAATTTTATTATTTGGTAAATTTTTTATTCGTATACTTTTCATAAATATTTATTTTTAATAGAATTGTATTTTGACTAAAGAGTACAATCATTTTTAAGTGTAAAATATGTTTCATTGAACTTACGTTTCCATTAATTTGCTTTATACCTTTTATAGCAGCCATATTGGATTTCGCCATTTTGACAAAAATACTCAAGGTTTAGCGTCTGGCACTCAACGGATTCGGAATCAGCAGGTCAAATTCATATAGAAACCATCAAAAAATGTCATATATGTAAAAATTTTAGGTATCATGACATTTCAATGGACACTAGCCTGGACTACTCCCCCTCCCTTTTGAAACTTACGTTTACAATATTGAAATCTTTTCATATTTTACAAAAAGGGTTTTGTCAAAAAGTTCTGAAGTATGTAAACCTCTCTTTCTTCTTTCCTTCCCTTTTTTAAAAAAAGTATATTTACAATAGCGTTTCCTTGATTTTGGTCTAAAAAGGGAATGGTTTTAGTCCAGAAAATTCGGAACTTCTCTCCCGTGATTTAGAGTGATTGTCTTTTCCGTAAGTTTTGCTATACGTTATGCATCCCCTTTGAGGTTTACCACTGTGAAATATCATGATTGGGAATTGAACAGACATTGTTGGACTTCCCCTCTCTCTAAAAGTTTTCGACTTTTCTCCGTTTTCTTCCTTACATTTTTTAAAATGCAAAATGATACAAGCTTTGGGAAATATTTATTTTGGCAGTTTACGGGAACTTCTTTAGGAATGAATTTTATAAAAGGAGGGGAAAGCAGAAAGAGGAATACTATTAATTAAAGATCATTTTACAGCCTTTTACATCAAATACAACGATTAGTTCGGAGTTTGTTGGATAAAAATGCTAAAAAATAAGTAAATCCTTAAATATCTTCTTTTGTTGTTTATTTATCGAAAATCGAGCTTCAAAATGCTAATTATCTGCATATGTTTACCAAATTTCATGGCTTTTCCGTTCGTAAGGTTGTATGATATAGTTATGGAATACAGTATGGCATAAAGTTGTATGTTTGAGGAATAATTGAAGCAATAATAATTAATCAAGAAATGATCTGTTAAATAAGAAATAATTACAATTTTAATATTAATGAAAACTTATTATTTGAAAGCGGTAAAACGAGAAAGAAGAACAGATTCTAAAAATGTACGAGAAAACGGTAAAACTACAAATCATATCCAATCGGATAAAAAATGAAGGGAAAGAGTGATTGCGAGACAAAAAAAAAAAAAAAAGCGGAAGAACATAGTCTTCCGTATTCATTACCAGAGATGTGATTTTGCCGCTTCAGTTATTTCGCTTCCATGGCTTTCACTCGCCACAAGGGTAAAATTCGTTCGCAAAAATTTCAGTAAAACATTTTCAAGCAATGACAAATGATCGGGCGATTCGCTGTCTACCAATCACATAGCATATAAAATTGGCAAACTTCATCTACTATGTGAAAACAATAAGCAATCTTTGTTGCCAGAGAAGAGAAGAGAAGAAAGGGGGAACAGGGGAAATGGAGAGCAAATATACATACTTTAAACTAAAGAATATATTTTAGATGGATTTTAAAACTTAACCCTTTGAATAACTTAGTATTTTGTTACTCTTCGTTTAGGTGGCAAATGTTTCGAAAATCTAAAGCAAGTATGAGACACAACATTTTATTATTTTTCTATATTAAAAAAAAAAAAAAAAAAAAACAAACTTGGTGTGTGAATTATTTACTTTCAAAAGTACTTTTACACCTTTAGGTTTCATTGATAATTAAAAAGATTGATATCCTCTTTCTATTAATCTATAATCAACTAATTATAACACTCCTGTGTTCGTTTTACAATGAAATTTATGTAAATTTATTCGACCTCAAATGTTGATATCCATTGTACTAACTGGTTATTCTCATATTTATTCATTGTCAATGGTCCTAACCATAATTGCCTAATAACACGCTGCTACATTTTGTTAAATGTTTTTCTGTGAATAATTTTCAGATTAATGATGGTTTGTTGTGAATTATTAATGATAAGAAAAACGTACATCGCCTGTAATTAGGCTGTTTGAATGATCATCATCTTCTGCTGGTCTGAATTAGTTGTTTTATATCAAATTTTATACATTATCTTACATAGTCGCATTTGACGATTTGCTCTGTTGTAAGTGTTTTCATTGATTTCATCAACAAAAATAGACCTATATAAACTTGTGTATTCTTTTATCCCCGTATTATTATTATGATTTTTCTCGATAGTGTTAGAAATTAGTGGCGTTGGGCTCATTTTGCGACAGAAATTGATTTAACGAATAGAAAGGTGCCAAATGTGGCGCTTAAAATTTTGGATCACCATTGAAACTTTTTCTCATTATCTCATCGTGACTATGACCTGTAAGATAAATTTGGTGCACATATAATCATCTTATTTTTATTATTTCCACTTCAGATAATGTCATTGATAATTCATTATACTCCTCTTAAAAATTAAATTACGTCTAACTCAATCAAATCATTTCCTTAACCAATTCCGTCAAGTCTATTATATAATTTAACTCTTTATATTTAACAAAAAAATTTGCAAATTCTTATAAGTTTCGCGTTTTCGTTTTGATAACTAATTTCAGTACATTATAAAAGCAGGTATATATTTATTTCAAATATTATAGCGATTTTAGATTTGATTGTTTTACTTGAAAGTTTAAAAAATTTTCTACAGAGTACATGTAGACTAATTTAATTATATACATAATGTTTATTTAAATTGGATACTTCTTATTACATAGTTTACTGTTTCAAATTTTTACGTAACAGTATGATTAAATGTTTTTAGCAGTTTACATCAACTACTTGGATTATTAATGTAAAATATGCTGCGATGTTTCATCAAAAGTTTTGCTTAAATTAGAGGATGTACGACCCTTTTTAATTTAAAAAATAAGAACAGTGCATTTAAAAAAATACTTTTGTTTCCACGTTCGAAAACAAAAAGCAAAGCAAAAGAAGAATTGTGACGTGGGAGTACATTTTTGCTCTGTCTACAGTAATTAATATAAACTTTTGTTACTTCAATAAAAATATAAAAAATAATAAAGCAAAAACTCTAAATTTATTTTTTTTTTGCTCAAAACCTTACCCGCCAGTCTAATTTTTAATTCCTGGTTAATTTTAGATTGCCTGATTAATATTAAAACGCAAAAGAAACCCCGACCATATTTGTCTTGGTTTGAAATATAATGAAAATAAAAGTTTTAAACCCAATAAAATAAAAGCGAATAAAAAGCACCACAAAGTTGACTTTCGTATAACTGCCCTTAAAAAAAAGTAATTGAATTCAACGAAACTTGTATTTGTATTTAATCAGTTTACGTGTAGAGTCCGAGATTAAATTTTTAACTAATTTGAACAAGACAAAAAACTCGTTTTGTCTTTTAAAGTTTTTCTGGAGGTTGTTAAAGCACTTAGAATTTTTTCCCTCTCCTTTTGGATTGAAATCTTTCATTAATTTTTATTTTTAATACAATTCGGTACACTTTACTTTTAGTAATTTAGTGCAATTAAGCTTCATTATCCATTAAGAAGACGAGCGTTGGATTAATTTCTTTGGAAGAGTAACACAGCGGTTAAGCGTTTTTAAAAGCTCTGAAGAAGGCAGAAAAAAACTTAAACTTCCAAAGGTATTTAATTCCCACATTTAGAAAAGGAAAAAAAAAAGACGCCAGGTGAAAAATAAAATTAAAAAAGTTCATAAAGCGAATTAAAGCAGGAGTAATCCAAAGACATTAAAAACAAGCAGTCATTAGAAATAACGAAAAAATGTGATTTGTTGCCTGCAAAAACCAGTGCCACCTGAAAAAAAGGAAGTATTTACCTTCATTAGACTTAACAGTGAGCTTAGCTTTTTAATCCAATATCATCCGGGTATTACACGTATTTAAATATTAAAGTAACCTCTTAAGAAAGGGTTTTTTAGTCGCCATTTTTTATTCACAGTTAAACAAAGACGAAAAGAATTCGTTGGATAACAAGAACTTTTTTTTTTTGCTGTCCTCATCGAATAAGGGGCAGAGAGAATAAAAAATGGCTTAACTGATTCTTTCCACGCAAATTAACTTTAAAGGCATGATATTACGTGCAGGTGAATGTTTCTAAAAAAAAGTGAAGAAAAATAAAGCTTGTTCTAGATCGTGGTTCAAGGCACCGAGGGAGTGTTGATGACTGATTTCGAGCGTTTGTAAATTAATGTCAGTTGAAAAATCAAAAGCGGGAAAAAATTAGATGTGAGAAAGAAACTGGTCTATGCTTTATTTTTACAAAATAATAAAGTTTTTTCGAAATTGTTTTAGCCCTTGTTTTTGCTATTTGTTTAAGAGAAAGCCTGGCAACTTTGATTTGGGGGACAGAGTCCTTTTTTTTTAATAAGAGAATCAAATGAACCTATACTAATACATTTTTGCTCATTGTGGAACATCTATATCTCCTAAGTTCAAGTTTATTTCATAAATTACCAACTTTAGTGGTTTATGAATTACATTTATTTTCATGTTATTGAGACATCAGAATCTAAACCATACAAAAAAAAAAAAAATGACGGCTCAATATACTCTATTTTATTATTATTGTTGTTGTGGTTGTTATTTATTTGCCACAAAGCTCAATATTTCCAGAGCTCACCGTCCTCAACGGGTTTCTTTTTTTTAGATCAGTCAAACCATTAAAATACGAAACGCATAGTGCTAATTGCGGGCAGGGGGAAGAGAGAGAAACAGAGATTAAATTTACAATGTCTCAACGTTGGTGTTTTTGATTTAGTGATGCTTTTCTAAGCGCCGAAGATATGGGCTTTTGCATGTAATCTGTCTTTTCAACCAATTATATTTGATAGAGTAATTTCATGTTGTGGTTTTGAAAATATTAAAAAACTGATTTCGTATTTTAAATGGCAACAAAACAAAACCTGCTTTTTAAGCAATGTCATGATGCTTTTCAATTTTTCAAAAAATGCATTCATTCAGCCGTTCAAAAATAGTGAATATCTGAAATAATTTTACTGAAAAAAATAATCATCACGGTAGCTTTCACTTTTCTAACAATTTTTACAATTTCAGTTTGTTTCGTTGTATTTCATCTCAGTGCTCTTAATATTTCGCCTCTGAAATTATTCTTTGAAAAATCGAATGAAAAGTGATACAACTATAACAGAAGTCAGATTTCTCCCCTGCTGGCAGTGTTTGCGTTCAAGCTCTTCTGACTATCACCCAACGGTCCGAGTCCCTTATTTCATTACGCATTTATTTTCCCGGTTTCAAAATCTAAATTTCAAACATTCGACTTCGCACAGATCAGCACTGGAATTAAGGCCGTCGCCAAGTCGGAAGTCTCGCAAAGCATTTATCCTTCTAACTGTTTTGATCTTCAGTCAAATGAAATTGGCCACTGAATGCCACTGGAATGTGCCGCGGAAGGCTGTAATTGTATTAAAGATGAGACTTAACCAAATTAGAACGGAAGACTTGGGCCTTGAAATCTCTAATCGCATTGAAGTATATTAAACTTCCCACTGCGAAGCCGCCTTTGCAAAATGTTTTGTTATTTGGTCGAGTTTTACTTTGAGGAATTCCCTTTTAGCTAGCCGATAGTTATTTATTCTTGAGTGCCAAGCGCTTAATTCAGACGTTGTACTGGAATTGTCTTCATTGGTGCTATGCTCTGAAATAACTGAACATATACTTGATTGGTTGGTTGAATTGAATTTTTATGGCAAAAGAGTAAGCGGAGTTCAGATAAACGCTTTCTATACGAGTAACAGAGTGAAAAACGATTTTAAAATAATTTATTTGTTCACACTCAACTCAGGCATTTACTGCGACTATAGTTTAACGTGTACAATACAAGCGCGGTAAATATATGAACGAGACACACATTTGAAAAACCTTTTACTTTTTACATGGATATTACTTTATTTGGCTTGATCGAGTCAATCCCAACAAAGTAATATCCATGTGCAGAATCAGACCTGTCATTTAGGGGAGGTGGCTGGGGGTCGATTGCACCCCCCCTGACTTTGAGAAATCAACGTATTTACATATAAGTGGTGGTAGTCTTTGTTGTTTTCTGGTGAAATTGTATTGTGTTTTTACCTTTTGCCACCCCCCTGGAAAAACTTGAAATGAGGGGCCTACGAAGAATCCGGAAAAAATCGTAAAATTTTAGGCAATGAAAAAGTTTGAAGTTTTCTCATAATTATTTTTCTATGTTTAGAACTTAAAAAGAAAATTCTTGTGCGATAGGGCAGGTCTTTGTATATTTTTGTTGTTATATTGTACGTATCATGTCTCAGTGTCAGGAAAAATACATTTTGTAGTTATAATTTCAAAGGAGAAGAAAGCTATCACTTGGCACCACAGTGTTGAAACAATAAATAAAAAAAAAATCACGAGGAAAGGACTTATTGAGATTAAGTTCCTTAAAAACGGAATTAAAAAATTCAGTTGAGGTGAATTATGCTACAATGAATTTGGGTATCTTAAAAAAAAATAATAATTTGTCATATTTTAGGAGCACAGAGTAAAAAAAATGTCAATTGTGGAGACGGAAAAGTTATTAGTAGTAATCAAAGTACTTGTGATATTTCATTCAAAAAGTCATTGGTGAGGGGAAACAAAAGTGAAATAACAACGAATTGTAACATTTTTTCAAAGATTTTTAGTTCAATTTAATTAATTTATCTATTGAAAAAAAAAGTGTGAATCTCTTCAGGAAAAAAGAAGTCTTTGGCACAAATATCTAAAAATATCTATTCCACAAACCGAAATTTTGATCATATCGATTCGAATTGTCCATCAGCCGAGGCAGAGAGGATTACTGAGAGTTGGAGAGGGCAGTCAATTGCAATTAACACCCCCTCTCCCAAAGATAGAGATCGAGTCGGTAATTAGACAAAACCTCCCCCGTTTTCATCAGCCAGGGCTATCAGGTGGTCGGGGGGTGGCACAAAAGACTGTGGTAATGAGATCGCTTCGTCGCGGCGAGTCATTTGCAAGTCATCGGTTTTTGCTGACTGGGAATTTCGAGAACTCGTTTTGTTGGATGGCTCGGTTTTGGTATTTGGTCGGATTTTTGCTTTGTGGCTCGGGTCTGGATAATAAGTTACGGAATTATGGAGGGAGCTCGTTGGTGAATTTGGATTCGCATAAGTCCGGAATATGTTTTGCTGGTATGTTCATGAAAAGTGTGCTTTTATAGAGAAAGATTTTTGTGGGTTTGTTGAAAAAGCAATGGTTCTTTTTGGACAACAGTGAAATAATGATGACATTAAGCATCAAAATCTGTTCGTATAATAAAGGAATCAAGTTAACCCCCTTTTCTTATTTATCTGAAGGTAAATACTTCCCTTATTTGCATTTTACTGCAATAATAAAAACATATATTATAATAACAATAATAAAATGATGATGATTAGTGAATATTGATTTGCACTATTTCCTCAATTAACTGCAGTTTTAATCAATAATTATTAATTAAATTAATTAAAAGAGGGATGAGAATTATCATAATTTTGCAACAACTAACCGTAAAGAAAACAAGGTAAAACCTGAAAAACATGGTTTCTAAATCTGAAAAACTCATATTCAGGTTAACAAGTTTGAAACCATAAAACAATCCGTTGCAAAAAAAAAAAGAATAAAGAAAGAAAGCTAGCCTATGAGCTGGAAAGCTTTTTAAAAGGAGACCAAACAAATAAAACAGTTCCAATATTAGCGACATTAGTTCTAAAGACATTCTAATAAATAATATTGAGCAAAGAATTTCTTTTGCAAATCAATAGATATCAAGAGCTCTAGTAAAGCATTTTCAATTTATTTTCTTTAATAGAATTTAAATATTTTTTTTAAAGTAGAGATTCATTTAGATACAAAAAATATACATAAATTAAAGGAAGTGATGTTCATTTACAACGGCATTACTTTATAAATATATCAGTCCGTAAAATTAAAAAAAAAATCTGCTTTGAAATAATTTGCTTCATTAAAGAATATTTTTATAAGCCATGATAATGCACAAAAGTAAAAAACACATGGTTCTGGCAAAAGTACTGTGCTTGTATGAAGAAAAACGAAAAATTTGAAACTACCAAGCTGCACATTTAACTTTTTTTAAATGCGAAACACGTATCTGTTTGTAGCAAGTATTAAAAATAAATATGCGTACCCTACTTGAAAGGGTAAGACGTAAGTTACCAAAAGCAATCTAAACTGCTTTTTTATGCAAACCAGAGAAAATAAAAGAATGACATAGTTGTCCGGATATGTATACTTGATTGAAGTAATATCTCCAACAACAGTTTGTGTGTTGTTCTCATGACTTTTTTTTTTTTTTTTTTGAGAAATGATTATGGAGAAGATATGAAAACAATGGATTAAGTCACGGAGCGGAGTTTGCTTTCCTTCAGCTTAGTTCACATTTTGTTAAATCATTTATCATTTTGGTTGATATGTGATAAAATTTAATGAATCGCATTAGATTACTCTTTCAGTGTTGAATGCAATGCGTTTTGCACTGATACAATACTGAAATGGTTGAATGAACTTGATGATACGGTGCATCAACAAAATGTCTTTTTTGCCACTGTCGCTTTTTGAAAGGTATTGTTTTAAATCTAGGATTTGGTAATAAATTCTGTTGTAATGATATTAATAAAATTCGTCGAGATAGTTTTTGTGAAGTTCAGCTGCTTTATGCTGTCTGATAGTGAAGCGAAAAACCAAATATCTTACTACCGAAAATTAGTACCTATCAATAGCTGTGACTTTTTCATAGGAACCCTTTTGAAAATTATTATTTATTTATTTATTTATTTATGTCATCTTATAACTGCGCAAAATGCTTATAGTTTGAAAGATTTGTGAAATTTTGCGATTTTTTTGTAGTATATTTATGTATTTAAATATGTATTTATTTTTCTTCTCAATTTCTAAATCCCTAAACTTGATGCAAAGTTTTTTGAAATAAATCAAAACTTGAAGCTATTCCTTCCTAAATCACGCAGATTTTTCAACTAATACTTGAAAAAATTTGTCTCCAAAAGGGTTTGACATTGCAAGACCGAGGGAAAAAAAATACTGAGATTTTAAACTCTGTACATTTTGGAACAATTTTCTTACAGCTAATAAACTCTGATGCTCTTATAACATATAATTTTCATTTAAAATATGCATCTCAATTTGTCTTTTACCCATAACTGTAGTTAGAAAAATGTAAATAAAAAAACATAGGTATGATTATTAAACTTGGAATTTTTATATTTTAAAATACCTGAAAGTAAGAGAGTGCGCAAAAATTATTCCTGATAAAATTTGACGATACAAAATGCTGATAAAATGTTTGTTTTAACAAATCATGGTACTCAAAACTGCTGTTACTAAAAGAAAAAGATGCTTAGCTGAACACTTTTTTCTGAACACAAAATTTTGTCCTCCAAATCGCAACGTTTCTTAATTTTAGATACATTAACATTCTAGGATTGGCAATATGGATAAAAACTAACTATTCTGTGGGGGTTGACTTACAAAAAAAGACCTCTTTGCGTCCCTGGACTGAACATATAAAATATCAGGATGATCTGCATAATAATAATAATAATAATAATAATAATAATAATAATAATAATAATAACAACAACAATGATGATGATGATGGGTGATGATAGGAGCAAAATTCAATTTAGTTTCTTTAGCAACACAGAATTTAGTGCCACTTAATACAGTTATAAAATGTCAATTTCAGTTATTTATAAATATTATTGTTTATATATTCTTGTAACCAATGAAAAATTGTGTAGTGTTTAATGAATGATATGATTTGATGCAAGAATTTGATAAAAATGAAATTAAATAACATGGAGGTATTTTCTTGGCTAAAAAGTTGCATGAGGAATTGATACATTATTAATCCCAGAATTTTTCTATCCACTTTATGCTCAAGACAATAAATAGCAGTTTTAAATTTCATTAAAAACATTTATGCTTTAAAATACATTTTATTTCAAGGCACGCGAAGCTTCGTATATAGTATCTGTTGACAGTTCTCATTTAGAATTAGAATGTAATGAAAAGGTAAAATGAGGGAAAATATAGAACACAGAGAGAGAAGAGTTTTTTTTTTCTCTCTCTCTCTCTCTCCTCCCTTTCCCATCCAAGTGCTCTTTCTAATTCTTCCAATCACCCCAGAAGAGGAAGATAATAGAAAACTAGATTGGGCAATTAGCAGGCTGGGAGGGCTACACGCAGGTGGGGGATTGTAACAGGATTAAAATTTACTCCCGGAAAAGAAGGTTGGAGGCGCCTGCAGCTGCTTGTATAAATCCACTTTTCTGGAGATGTGTTCCGCTTGTTAAGACGCAGCGCTTTCTTTTTGGAGTCCTTACTCCTTAATCAAATATTTGACTTAAGAAGCAAATTTAATCTTGCACAGCGAAGTGTTACTGCGGGGAAATTTAGACCAAACCCCAGTTTTCCGCGTTTAATTGCCTTTGGGATTTGTATGATTAGGTTTTAGACTTTGAGACTAGTTTTCGTGCGAAAAATTCTCTCCCCTCTTTCTTCTCTTCCGCAGCACAGTAGTCTTCTTCTCTTTTCAAAAAGAACGGGTGTTGAGTCTGTGTTTACTGTAATTATCTTTTCAGTGGAAACAGGGATTATCGGGTTAGTTAATACTTTCGGCATATTCCAGCAGATAAATATCACAGCCGCAAGAGACGATTGGATGCCCTTTTTTTTCTTCCCCGTTCGCCCTTTCGACAATTCTTCATTTAAATTACGACGCGGATCAACAGCTTGTTACTGCTCCTTTTTCCGTTTAAGAAGTTTGTTGCATGCAGGGTTAAATGGAATTTAGACGAGTTTTCCGTGGAATATTTGAGGTCTTTAGCCGAAATCCATTCGAAATGTGAGTCCCAGCTAATTAGTGCATTGTACAGCTTCTCCAATATGACACAAATAGGCTTCGCTCCATTCTTATTACATTAAGCCTCCACTCTGAAGCAGTTTTCATTTATGGATTGGGTTTTTGCTCTGAACCTATTTTAAACTGCCTTTTATAAGTGCGAGACATTTAGTGATTTAATTCAAATGTAAATTGCTTGGCAGTCACGCACTCAGTGGGAATGCTTTGGTTAATGATTAAATCCGATAAATGTTTGTTGTGTTGGAAACTTTGCTTGAGAGAAAAATATTTTTGTTGTTACCAAAGCTTCTTTCAATTCATTCAGGGATGGCAGGTTATGCAACCTATAACATCTAAAGAGGATAGATATTAGGTATTTTATAGTACAATAGAACTCTAGCTATCAGACTGGGTCCAATTCGTATAGTTGGGTCCTTCATGAAAAAAACTCTATATTTTAGTCATTTTATGTATGTTGAAAGTGGTAGACAAAAACTATTTAAAAAAAGAGCTTTTAACTAAGGAAAAGAGAAGCCAACACTTTTATATGTTTACCTCCCTGTGCTGTACATTAGTACAACACGTACGTACCCAACAATACATGAATATCCTTACTTGCTAAACATCTTAGTCAACGTAAACTGCTTGATTATCTGCAAGGAAAGACTAGTGCATAGACAGAATTATTTTGCTTGCAAATCGCAGTACGTTTCCGTTTTAAGTTTTTTTCTGAAACTCTAGCAGCAATATGGATAATGTGAGTTTCAGATAGTTGGAGTTCAGATAATTAGAGCGCTACTGTACGTGTCATTTTACCAACTTATGAGAATTCGCTTTCTTTGCAGATATTTGTTCATCTTATCGCGTAAATAACCCACGTAGTCCCAGCATTTAAATCATAATGTCAAAAACTAATTTATTTGTAAAAAAAAAGAAAAACTCAGCAAGAAACTATTTCTTAATTAATCAAATTTGTTTTCTCAGTTTGAGTTGACTTTAAAATAATATAACTCTTTCGAAAGATTTTTTTTTAAATTTTATGCAAACATTTATTTTATCATTTTTTGCATTTGCAGATGAAGAAAAAAAAAAACTAAATCCTCGAGATTTAAAACTGTACAACTAAAATATTGGAAAATTTGCAATTTGCTGGCCATATTCTTCGGAAATACATGTACAGAAGTAGTTGCAGTATTAACTAAAAATTATATTTTTTTCTGCAATATTAAAAAGCTGCATTTTTTAATAAAAAATAGCTATGCTTTTGACAAGTTTAAAATTTATTTACATAAAATCAATTTTTAACTCATAATATGACAAAAGTATGAATGTAGTATCGTTGTTTAGAAAGCTTCTTTTGCAGCAATTACATAATATTTCGTCGTGAGAGACATTTTATTTAAATTATGCTACTCATGGCCATGGTGTGGCTTATTTCTTTGCTGATCGTCGACTAACTGTTGTCTATTGCGAACTTTCGAAACTGTTTTTCATTTCCTCATACACTCTCTCTACCTCCCAAATAAATAAATAAATAAGTAAATAAAATAAAGAAAATGGCTATACAGTGCAGTGTAGAACTACTGTTGAGTAATTTCTTTGAATTGCAAATGCTCCTGTTTTTAAATTAACTACAACAAAATATCGATGTCTCACATCGTAAACACAAACTAACTCCCTAAAATCCCTTTGCTTCTTTATTAAAAAAATAAATATTAAAAAATGTGATCCAGAAAAACTATGCGAGCATTCCTAAAAATTGCTCCATGTATCTTGATTATCGCTTCTGAAATTCTAGCGTTCCCACAAGCATTCCTCAGAGATCCATAATAGAATTATCGTTTTCTCTCATCCATCTCGAATCATCTGGGCACGTTCAGAACATCCGGTTATTACTTGGGTGGACGCCTGCAGCTATTATCGGCAATCGTGTAGCTAATTTTCTCGGCAGTGATACAAAACTACGCTAATAGATGTTATGCCAGACCTACCTGTGCGAATGTTACTACCTCGAAAAACAGTTAAAGATGACCTTTTCCACCTCTGGCAACACTTAACATCTGCCGATGTTCAATTGGGGATTCGCATCTGGCTCAAGTCAATTGGGTAGGGACCGCATGTCAGCGGTCGAGCTGTTACATTCCGCTGGCAAGTCAAAGTTGTAATTTTCTTTTGACAAAAGCCGTAAATATTGTCATTATTTATGAACGCTATCATTATTGTGCTTTAAATTAAAGTAATCGTCATTGGATAGAATAAAGTGCCTTGCGTGTCACTTGGCTTTGATGTTTTATTGTTTTATAATGCTTAACTGAGCAAGTAACACCGTATTGCTTTCGTAGACCGCACTGTATTTGTTTCGTGCTATACTTCGCAGCAACTAAACTTGGCAGTGACGTCACTACGGGCGGAGCCAATAAGAGCTCACAAGCAGTCAGCGATCTCCTCTTATTCGCCAAGTAGGCTGTGACGTTTTATCTAGCTCGTTTTTCATAGGCTAACATCACGCAAACGTCACGCTGACGTCAAACGCTCGTAGTGACGTCATTGCCAAGTTAAGTTGCTGCGAAGTATAGTTAGGTATTTTAAAAGCACTTATTTAAGCGAAACTTTAGTTTTTGTAATATTCGGGCGTGATTTGCAATTGAAAAAATATAACACTGGAACCCTGGAGTGGGTCAGTTTGACGAAAAACGATGTTTAATTTATCACTATAGGGAAAATATGGATTGAAGAAAAAAAAATCGGTTCATAACTTTTAATAATTTAAGGTGAAGAAGAGTTAGCCAGATTCGAGAATTCGTAAGATAAATGATTTTCCGATTGTTAGCACTTACACCTAGAACCGTGGTATGGGGCAATTTTGCCCACAAGAAATATTGATGCACAAATGAAGGAAAACATACACATTTTCGGAAGGAATTATACCATAAAAATATACATATATAAACTTTCCGTTCTGTACATATAAAACTCGAGAAACTTCTAACTTGCAAAATCACATTGTTAATTTCGCAAAACTTACGGCTCGCTGTTTTACGGTATAATCTAAGATTTTAGAAAATGTATGAATACGAAAAAAATGGTAAATGTATTAGAAAATTTATGAAATAATTGATGTTTTGATAGAATCAACTAGTAAGCAAGTATTTGCAAAAGCTTCAAAAATATCTCTCAAAAACGCGTAACAAAAATACTTTGAAGTTAGAAGAATGATGGTATTCTTTTTGAATAAATAAATTTTATAGATTACAGTCGAACCCACTTAATGGAATAGCCATTTTTCCACGAAAAAATATTCTAATAAGCGGGATATTCCATTATCCGGGATGAAAATAATGCATTTCAATGGTTTGGGACATTGAAAACGTATTACATTAAGCGGGATATTCCTTTAAGCGATATTCTAATAAGCGGGCTCGACTGTATTTCAAAAAACGTAAACATTAGAAGGTACTTCAAAGGTAGCTAAAATTGATGGATATTATTTCTACACTGACTTTGATAAGCTAAAATAAAATAATAATTAGGTAGAAGAAAGAAACAAAATTAATAGGAAATTTGGAAACCATTTTGTAAGATCAGAATATATCTGAAAATCTTTCGAAAAATTTTAAAGTGCTTAAAGGTTTCATAAGTATTAGAGACTATATTTTGATTCTAAAAAAATAAAGAGCAATTAGTAATACGTTCTGAACTTTAAAGAAAACGAGGGAAATTTATTTAAAAAACGTGTAGTAGCACTGTTAAAATTCTGGCTTGAAGTTGAAAATAAAGCATGGGTTATAAGTATTGTCAAAGTAGAACAAGGGTTTTAGAGCGTTATTATTTTACTTTTCCCGCGTATAAAATATTAGCTTTCAAAGTAGGACGTGAAGATTAGGCAGTGTCAACAACGGTTTTTCAAACAATCTGCTCTTTTCTTATTAAAAAAACTTTTTTTCCTGGCATTAAAAAATATGAAAATGTGACGTAAAATTGTGGTAGAATTTGACGAAAACTTTCCTTACAACACTCCTTTTATTTAGTACAGAATCTCAGATTGATTAGCAGATATTATGTAAGGTTACTCATCATCTCTCTTAAAGCATAAAAGAGTTACTAATAGCTGGCTAGTTTGAAATCTAGGGAAGTTTTAATATTTCTAATGAAAGTAACTTTTATTCTCAAAAATAGTGTGTCTAGTAATCACGCATCTGAAGTACAAGGTAATAATTTCAAAAAAAAAAAAAACAGTTTCAAACTTAAAACTCAATCTTCGTCTTACTATGATGTATTTTTGGTTTTCAAGAACTGCTTTTCTATATAGTACATTTGTGTATATTAACTTTTATCGGTATTAAATTACTTATGTAGTCATGTAACATCGTCTGACATTTGGGCTCCATATAAGCAATTATTTTAAGATATACTACCAAAGAAAATTTTCCTACTATAGTACCCAAAC